>JAXIVJ010004222.1:15000-80000 GCA_036785665.1 Chirona hameri | reverse complement strand
TACATATATACCATATAAATATATACATATACATATACATATACATATACATATACATATACATATACATATACATGTACCTATACCTATACCTATACCTATACCTATACCTATACCTATACCTATACCTATACCTATACCTATACATATACCTATACCTATACCTATACCTATACCTATACCTATACATATACCTATACCTATACCTATACCTATACCTATACCTATACCTATACCTATACCTATACCTATACCTATACCTATACCTATACCTATACCTATACCTATACCTATACCTATACCTATACCTATACCTATACCTATACCTATACCTTGCGAAAAACCGGCGGCGCGCAGCGCCACCGTTTTTGGTTTTCGGCACAACTGTTCGGGCATCAATTGCGCACCTTATGTAAAAAACCTCGGGTCATCTCAGGCCAAATCACCAGACCATGTCACGTGACCCCACCTCCAAAAATGTTTCCGGTCTCAACACAGCCACAGTTTTTGGCCGATCGATTTCGTACTTGCAGGATTTCATAGGAGAAATAGTACCTACATTACATTTATCTCGGGTTTTTTATATCGATGACCTAAGGTCTGGTCAATTTCGTGACCTCCCCATTATAATTGAATGGGAAAATAATCAAATGCTTCCTATTCGGATGATACGAATTATATAAGCCCAATTCCTGCTGTATCATGTTATCATAGGCCATTCTTGAAGTTCCAAGTTAATTTGTTCTTCAGTGACCCCTACAGGGTCAGATGTGATCACCCGAGGTCACCAACAATTTTTTGTCAATAACTCTCGACAAAATCAAGATAGAGAAGTGAAACTGGCACCAATGTGTTTTTCTCGTCGACGCAAGTCTCCTAATGTGCAACATGACCTAATTGGGTCACCACCTGACCTGGACCTAAGGTCAATATTTTAAGTTGAACTAACCTGGTCATCATGCAAATGATGCGAAGCGCCGTGATGAGACAAACACGATGGCGTCCAAATTATTTCCCTGTCTTTGTGAGGTAAAAAGGTATTTGTGAAAACTGTTTTGCTAAAAAAGTAGCCTTTTTGACATTTGATGAGCTCTGGAGCCTCAACTATTCACCTGAGCTGAAATCTGAGGGCAAATTGCAGATTGCATTTTTCAAGAGCTTTCCATTGCTTTTTCCGTTTGTTCCTAGCTATCGTTCCTATGCTATCTGGGAATGTCTGAAGCGTTGTCCTAAAACTTGAAAATCTGACACTTGATGACCTCTGGTGACCTCAATATTGACCTGATAAAAAACTTAAATATTTTTCAAATGTATTCTGACGAGTTTTCGAACTGTGTTTTGTGTTTTGTCTACGTTCCATATGAGCCGATTTAGAGGGGGCGTCGAAACGCCTCCCTCCCCCCCCCCCCCCCCCCCCCGCACGGCGAAGGTGGCGCCGAGCACCGGCACGGCGCAGGTTAAGAGTTCCAGGTCTTGAGCTTAAAAAATATTCCAAGCTGGTATAGCTGATTCCAAATTAGTGTCGCTGGTTCTAAAGTTGATATGGCAGTTTGCTAACTCCAGCTCCTAAAAGTTGGTATGGCCCATGCCATACCTGTCATACTGGATTTCCATCCTTGTAACGCTCCTTTTCATCCGTTTTGTTTGGCTCTTTCAACGCTTGGGTTTCGATACTGGAAAGATTTCCTTTTAACTTTCGGGAAGGGGGCCCTTTCGAGACCCCCCCCCCCCCCCCTGGACGAAATCCTGGCTACGTGCCTGCGGGTACATGCAACAATTTAAAAAATACCTACAAATAACTGTGTAATGTTCAGTTTTTAACGAACTATTTTAAATAGTATATTTTGATGCATGACACTCGACATAGAAAAACTAAATGTTTACCGGAATTAGATTTGTTAATCTTTTAACAAAGTAGCTCGACCTTAGCTATTGTCAGAATGGTACCGCCCACCTCGACAACACTGCATACCACAACTTCCAACATTCGTTCAGGAATTAAAAATGGACGACACTAATGACATATTCACATGGACTGCGATGGCTGTGAGTGGTTTGGCCCGTTTGGGTACGGCGTTCGACTTCTGAGAACGCAACAGTGGACAATTTCAGTATATTTAAGTATATTATTATATTTCAGTATATTATAATTTCAGTATATTTCAGTATTCACGGTAGTTATTGCTGGCCACCGGGTCCCCCGCAGACGGTGGAGCTCTTTGCACGATTGCATTCACCACTAAGAAGATGCACTGCACCTCGAGTGTAGTCGGCTGCGGAAAATGAAAAACAACGCACTGCACAATAACTCCTAGCCTAGCGATGCGCCACAAAACACGACGAGAAACCTGAGTTAAGTGCAGTCAAGCAAGGCACATGTACGCCGTACGGCATGTTGTATAGTGAATGCATTGAGGCGTCAAGACCAAGCACGGATTATTTATTTATTTATTTATTGTACATCATTGGCACTCATCCACAAGGATGTGGCTATTATGAGCCCTCGTCAGACATAGGTTCACATGTTAAGAATCACAACTGCTCAGAAATGGTAGATGAAATAAAAAAGCACAACCTAAAACAGCACAAAGCAAAAATATTTGTATACGCTAAAATGATTGAAGTACCTACAAAGAACAATACTAAGCGGACGATATAAAATCTTCTAAAATCTTAAGGGAGAAGACAAGCTTTCAACACTTCCTTAAAGCGCGCGTATGACATGCCCTGCAACTCAGATCCAATCATATGTTCATTGTACAGCACACATGCCCGGTGCCTAAAAGTTATTTTGTCAATGTTAGTGCGAAAGCGAGACAAGTACAGGTAGTCTGAGTGTCTGGTTCTGGCCTGACACCGGCGTAGCCAGGATTTGGGCAAGAGGATCCCAATACTTGATTCTAGGGGCCGTTGGCGCTGGAGGGCCCCAAGCGGATTTGGAGGGCCCTACAAAATACATTTGTTTTCTAGGCAGTTGCTTAGTGCACTTGTTATATAAAACATTTATCAATACAATTCAATTTGTGCATTGCTTTTCAAGATGTTTTTAGCAACGACATCGTGTCGCAGTGAACAGCCTTTGTCGCGGCCTGATTTTGCCAGTGTCGAGCAGTTCCGTGTCAATACTATCACGGCAGCTAGTGACAGGATTTACCGGAACTGATGCTATCGACTGATGCTATCGAACTGATGCTATCGATTCCAGTATCGACACCCAAAAGAGTAGAATATCTCTGTTACCAAGTATGTACATTATCGTGTATCGTGTGTGGAAGGTGTGTGGGTCGAGACTGGCCTTTTAGCAGTTCTTTTCCTCGATCGGCTTTTACCGATAATCTACCAAGGAAACAGAAACGAATGACGCTAGTCGCGCCTTTGGACGTGTATTATAATTGCTTAGTGTTAGCGTTCGGCGACGCACACTGGTGCTTTTGAAATGCCAGCGGATTTTACAAATAATTTAGTCCGAATGGTTTGAGTGGGTGGCTCCAGGACCGGGTGCCCGCTAAGACGAGCTTGTTGCGTAATACTGCACCACGGTCCCACCACCCGTCCACATATGTCCGCCGCCCCCGGTTCACCGGTAATGAATTTGGTCCGAAGGTTGAAAGTGCCGCAGATAGATGGCGACTCGGTCCTCCCGTGGTCTAGGTCAAAATGTTGCAGGGACGACGCAACATTTTGGCGACGAGTGAAACCAACAAGCGCAACGAACGAACGATACGATCCGAACGAAGATATTGCTATGGCGCTTTACAGATTTTATTGTTTTTCTTGCTGATTTTTGCTGATTGAAAGTATGCTACGCCAGATTGGAATCAAGATTGCAGTTTAAGTTTGCTGGTTCATACTTGCTGATTCTTTGTTGCGAGCTACTGCTGATAGCATCAAGTTGCTGGCAGGACTCTTCCACTGAGCTAAGGTGGCTTGTATTAACATAGGAAAGAAGATGGTATAACCAAGGTAAATGATGGGTGAGGTTGATACTTACCGACTTACCGACTTAATTAAGTATAAATATTGTTTGGTTAAAACGCGCTCTGGAGGGGGAGGGGGTCAAATCCGCCAACCCCTCCTGTTTTTGTTGCAAATATCTCCTGATTTTACCGGTCGATATGCATCATGTATTGTGTACCTTCTAATAAATTAATTGCGCGTCGTTTAATATAAGAAAAATATAAATCGGCCGATTTTGTTTTTATTTATAGGCCATCAAAGTAAAAAGCAAATCAAAATGTCTCCGAAATGACCGCAGGGAAATGTTGATATGTAAATGGCCTGAGGTCAAATGCAACTTCCATCATGGCTGTTGTATCATTAGACTTTCCAACAAATAATTAAACCAATGTCGGGGGTATATATATGCAATCACTGCGTTCCATAACAATGCCAAGCCAAGAAGCGCATAACAAGCACAATTTAGCATATTTATCCTCATTTGACCTTGAATATATTGACCGAGAGTCATGACATTTTCACAAAACAGAGATCCCCACAGCACTTCTCTACCCTACAAATTGCGTTATTGTTGCTCTTATGGGGGCCGATATTTTTTTTTCCTTGGGGGGGGGATCCCTTCCCCCCAGTGCGTGTAATAATCAGAGGCCCTGCAGTGCGTGTGTTAACAAATAATGGTATGAAAGTAATATTTACAAATCAACACAATCGAAAAATAATAGTTATTAGGTATTTACTATAACAAAACTAGGTTCCGTCGTCACGATTACAGCGCCACCTGCTATGTGCCATGTTGGCGCCATCTGCATCGAATGAATTAAATTTCAGGAGACTTTCAGGAGACCATCCACTGTACTCAACAGGTGACTGCAAAAAAAAAATCCCGCGGGTTCAATCCTCGGTCTGGACAGACTTGTCTTATTCGTTGACTGCCTGATGGTCTCAGACACATAAAATGGTCAGCTGGAGGCATTTTTACTCTCAACAACCAACGCGGAGACCAAGTAGATTTATCAGGCAAAACCATCCACTGAAAGGTCTCGAAATGGAAACCGTGCGGGTTTCTCAGGGAAGAGCATTCAGCAAAAGTTCCAAAAAGTGTCTCTGAGTGGTGTTTCTGGTACGGCAGGTGGTGTGCAGGAACAGTCTATGTGCCACCTACAGTAAAATGCGTCTGCTGTGGTGGTAATCATCGTGCTAAAAGTTGTGAGTGCCCAGCTAGAGGTTTCAAGTGCCAGAAGTGCACTGAGAAACAAAAAAGCCCACCAGGTGGTCTCCGATGCCTGTGATACGTCTTGAGTTAAGATATAATATAATAAATATGGTTCACAGTGTTCCCGTCATTTGTATTTGTATTCACGATGTCAGCGCCATTCCATGCAAAACGGTGTATTCCAGCAGTCAGGTTAAGATGGATGCAAAGTTAGAAACCACACATACACGCTACAAAGTAGAGACAGTAAAAACTTAAAGGCCAGGACAAAAACACTCAGCCTGCCTATACATGCTTGTAAACTGTTTCAGCACGGAATCATTGCTGCGGTGATACTGGCGAGAGTTCCGCGTTTCCGTGCTGTGGTCGCTAGATCCTGCTTCGGACGCAGCTACTTCTTCGTGTTCGGGCCACGGGAACTCCGGTCAGTAGCAGAGAAAATGATGATACAGACGAAGAACTCAGCAGAGGGACGCCTGGCAAGGAGGCCCTCGCAACTCCATTATAACCAGAGAGAAGCCTTTCAAATCCCAGAAGTAAACCGAGAAGTCTCAGAAAATTGGTAACAGAAGAGAAAATACTCAGTTATTGACATATGTCACTAACGGGCGTCATTACTAACGGCAAGTAATCAGTTGTGGAATTTGTGTTTTTTCGCCCTCGAAGCGGCGCGAACAATTCTTCTGCCTAGATTTAATTAATAATTAAGGCATTTGATTCCCAGATTTGATATAAAATGGACAATGGCTGCATTTTTAACAGAGCAAAATAATGCCTACGAACCAGACTTGTCAATGATTCAAATTTGTCATGAGTCGATTCACAGTGATTCACGGACCATAATGAATGATTAAATCATGATTCAATCACTCAACATTACCATAATGAATGATTCAATCATGATTCAATCACTCAACATTACCATAATGAATGATTCAATCTTGATTCAATCACACAACATTAAAGGGAAGTGTCGACTCCTTTGTCTAACTCCTTTGATTTTGAATGTGCGACTCTAAGATTTTATGAGCGTGATAGGGAGGGCATGCTCTACCGGTGTGCCAATTTGCATGCACATCAGAATAGTCTGCTGTTTGACCTTAAACATATGACCTGCTCTAACTCCTTTGATTTTAAATGTGCGACTCTAAGATTTTACCAAAATGACCACTAGGTCGTGATCTATCTGTGTACCAATTTTGAAGCCAATCCAAATAGTCTGCGAAAGTATTTCCGAATGTGAATGTGAATGTGAGCCCATTGGACACGCGTGTTGTTTATTTTGATTATAAAATGATATTTATAATATTTATTATAATTGCAAATTCCAAGTTCGAAAAGCATTAATGACTTTACGTTTCACTTTTTTAAGCGAATATAACATTTATTTTGATTTTGCATTAGGTATTATTTTTTATAAAGCGTGATGGGGAATAAAGCGGCGCTGATGCGACAGTGATATTTGGGACATGCGGAGGTCATGCAAATGTTTGTTTATGATTTAGTTTTTGATATGGTATAGCCTAGGAATTAGGAAAAGGTGGGTACCTTTTGATTATTTTTCGTGTGAAAAAGGTGTGCGTGTACTGTGTGGTTTATGAACCAAAGTATGAGTTAGTTACCTTTTCTAAGTATTTAGGTACCTACCCCTAACCCTACCAGTTCCAAGGTATTCACTTAGTTAGGGCTGATTGAACAGTGGCTTTGTGCCCACTGGAGTTGGACACCTTTCTCACTCTTTACGCATAGATGAATTACAGGCTACAGCTCAGGACACAGAGCTCATATAATTGGCCATTAGGTGCCTGGTTTGTCCATAGGGCACATATGAATGCTGGGCCGCTGGTATATTTTGTGGACAGTTTATGCTGTTCGACCAAAAAAGAATGATTCTTTGAGCAATGAATGATTCAATCAGCCTATTTTCTCTGTATGAATGATTCAATCAGTGACTCACAACAGGTTTGCGCATGAGGTGAATCGATTCATGAGTCATTCATTTGAAATAAGAATGATTCAATCAAAAGTAGTCGATTCACATTGAATCGTTGACAAGTCTGCTACGAACATCATAGACTGGTACGACCGGTTTAGCTCTATTTATACTCGGTTTTGATACATGATTACTATTTGATAACCCTAAATGTTTCAAGCGGCTTGAGGCGCTGCTTATCTTCGCCGGTTGCAAGGCGTACACTGTACAAGCAGGATTTGGTTAATGTATGGTCTAGAATAAAAACCTGAACATAACCGTCCCGAAACGTCATAAGTATTAACCCTCGCCCTACGGGGGGGTCCTAAAACGACCCCCCCTGAGGTTTTTCTTGCATAACTTTTTACTTATGCGGTACATTTAGCTGAAATTTGTAGCAGCTGAGTGTACAACAATTATACGTATGCTGTAAAAAATTCATTGAAATTGGTTGAGAAATTTTGAAATAATGACGTTTTGATGACGTCATGTTGTTGGAAAAACGATAAATGTTTGAAAAATCGTACAAAACAGAGTTTTGATGTAAATTGCAAACACAATTCAGCAAAGATATAAAATGTAATTTTCTTTCAAATGGCAGTCTCGGATTTTCGAAATTTTGGGTTTTAAACCCCTAAAATGAACAAAAACTGACAATTTTCTCACTCAAAATTTCTCACAAAAACTCAACATTTATAGTATGGATAATACTCAAACCAAATTTCAAAGCAATATCTCTATTTTGGACTGAGTGATGGCTCCCTAAGTGTAAGAAACTCATGACGTCATTTTTTTAATCACTTTTTTGGACTTTTTGTGACCAGATACGAATAAATAATTACCTTTTTGTATTTCTGAGGCAAAACTGGTCTAGAAACATGCCTTTTTGACAACTAATATCAATTTCTAATTTTGAGGTTTTCTGACAGAGCAAAATCGCTGTTCTGGACGTGATCAATCGAGGTCATTCACTTGACCTGGAAAGTCACACGTTGAGCCGAAAACTAACAAATTGCATACCGTTAGATTCTAAACATGACAGGCAACATGTTGGTTCTTACCGCGTTGCTCTATCTTGCTTGGTTTGGAAGTTAACAGGGGGGTCTTTTAACCCCCCCCCCCCCTCCCGTAGGGCGAAGGTGAAAAAGGTTCCCGTAGGGCGAGGGTTAATATTGAGAAGAAATTGACAGCCACACAGTGGCGTACCCAGAATTCACTCCAGGAGGGGGCAATTTTTGATCAGGGGGCATAAAGTATCCCCACCGAAAACAAACTCACCGGATTTGGCCCACTATATTTATAGAGGACATATTTTCAACATTTTTTCCAACCCCCTAAAAATAAAAATAAAAATATTTGGAGCATCTTTGGAAATAGGGCCCTTCGGGCACTATTTCCAAAGAAGCACATAGGCCAAGGTGGCACGTACGGACCTTCAGGGGGCGGGGGGCAATTGCCTATGCAGACACGCCTATGCAGACACATAACAATTGCGCCGCCAAGAGGCGCGAAATTTGAGTTTGTGGAATGCTGGAGCACTATTTTGCCATTTCAATCAGACCGTAGGGATATAACGAGGAAATGGGACTGGAGCAAAAGGGATGACCAAAACCATGTTGCCCCCCCCCCCCAATGGCTAAAGGGGCCCCTGGATCCGCAGGTGCCCCCTCCCCATAATCTAAGCACGCCCTCGCCAAAATGCCCACCCAGTCCAAAATCTTTACGGGAAGCCCTGAGACCAAGCGAAGACGGCCTTCTCGGCAGGAGATTCTCTCTGGGAATACCCTGTCATGTCATTCGGCCTCTGTAATAGTCCGGCCACCTTATCCCGTCTCATGGAGCAGGTGCTGCGCAGCGTGTTACCAAAGTCATGCCTGCAGTACCTGGACGATCTGATAGTTCACAGGAGATCGTTCGGGGAAGAACTGGAGCACCTGAAAGAAGTCCTGGTTAAGCTGGAGGAAGGTGGGTTCAAGCTCAACCCAAAGAAATGCCACATGTTCCAGCGGAAAGTGTGCTACCTGGGGCACATAGTGAGCCCTCAAGGTGTGTCCACGGACCCAAATAAGATCGAAGCCGTGATGAAATGACCTCAGCCAGCGAACAAGACGGACGTGCGGAACTTCTTGGGCCTGTGCTCTTACTACGGAAGGTTCATGCCGTCCTTCGCAGACATCGCTAGGCCCCTGCACACGCTGACTCAAGACCGTTGTAGCGGGGTACATCTTCTCAGCATGTTCAAATGCACCGGGCCTGACTCCTCTGACAAAACATTCCGAGCCGGCCGACGGCAGACGCCCCCTCTCCTCGCATCCAACCCAGACATGCAAAAACTCGGGTCCGAAGCCCGAGACTGCAAGTCTAGTAACTACAGTCATCACAGCCATCGCCAGAACAGCTGAGTAAGCGAGACGACGGCGGGGAGCAACGCCAGCCGGGTGTACGCCCCTCAGGTACACCCATTACGGTACCAGTCCCATTTGCGTACCGGCCCCAGTACCGTCCCTACCGGCGCTGCCACATCACCCCGCCCCTCCCCTCTATGTCCTATGAGTCAGCACAGCCAGGGCGGCCGCCCAAAGGCAGAGGGACAGCTGTGTAGAACTGTAGCACGCCAACAAAGAGACGGGTTTGAAGTAAGGGAAGAATCGTTGTTGAGAAGAAATGCGGATGATAAACCGACACTATTGATGCGAAGTGATAGAAAATCGCAGTCAATTATTACGGAACAAATGACGTGTACGATATACGCGGAGTAAGACGTAAAATCAGAAGTATTGTCTAAAAAGAAGAATTGATATTATCACAAGGGCGAAGAGCTAATTGCAAGTAAGGATAAAATTAGAAATACGATCAACGCCGATATATATATATATATATATATATATATATATATATATATATATATATATATATATATATATATATATATATATATATATATATATATATATATATATATATATATATATATATATATATATATATATATATATATATATATATATATATATATATATATATATATATATATATATATATATATATATATATATATATATATATATATATATATATATATATATATATATATATATATATATATATATATATATATATATATATATATATATATATATATATATATATATATATATATATATATATATATATATATATATATATATATATATATATATATATATATATATATATATATATATATATATATATATATATATATATATATATATATATATATATATATATATATATATATATATATATATATATATATATATATATATATATATATATATATATATATATATATATATATATATATATATATATATATATATATATATATATATATATATATATATATATATGTGTGTGTATGTATATATATATATATATATATATATATATATATATATATATATATATATATATATATATATATATATGTATATATATTTAACGATTGTTAATGCAGCACTACAAATTACTGAACTTGAACGTAGCTCCAAGCAATGATACAAAATTAAGCATGTCAAGAGTTTCGTTAAACTGAAGAAGGCGAACATTTCATGCTGGAAAAATAAAGGGATGAAAAGAAAGTCATCTAAAAACGATACTACGACGTAATAATTGGAATGCAATGACTGAAAGGACTACCTGATTGATTATTGAAGAATACCATTTTATCAGCAAGATGCATTATCAAGAAACCAAAATTATCTGGTTATATAAAGATGCCGTAGTCCTCTTATCAAACTTATATAAAGATATTTGCACCAGACACCAGACACATGGCAGTAACAAAGCAAAGGGCGTGGCCATAGGTAGCAAGCAAACAAGAAAGTGGAAGAAATATGCACTACTTGAAGCAATTATATTATGAACAAAATTAAGTAAGAAAGGTCATTAAGAAGTTTGAAGAAGCTCTATACACTAGAAATGCAAAATTATCGACGGCAAGAATCGGCCAATCAGAAGACGGGGGTGTGCCACACCCAGAGCAAGACACCGCCGGGTCGGAGTATAAAAAGAGGCAACGTCGCACAGACAGCGGAAGGGGAGCGGACAGCAGCGGACAGCAGCGGAAGAGTCGACAACGGGACCCCAGCACGCGCGCTGCCCGCGGCGCGGCGGCGGCAGCCGTCCGCCGTGGCAGGGCTGACAGCCGCAGAGAGAGGAAGACGGCAAGAACTGAGCCGACGGCGGCAGATCACAGTAAGTCACGAAGCTGCTCATCCTCTCCGATCCTACCCGAAATTCTGCCCAGGTCCGGTGACTACAAAATTTAAACAATAAGGGACTAAGTGGGATATTTTACGTAATTTGGGTCATCTGTCCAGGCTCGCTACTTTTTACCTAGGAAGGCAGGAAAAATGTATGTGTAGCCGATGCTGTACTAGAGGTGTGATGCCAGGCGACCGTAGTACTTTGGAATCCAGCACGCTGCGTTGCAAGAGGTCATGGCGTAAGCCCTAGCGCATTGGCGCATGTAAATACGAGCGGTTTTAGTTAGTATTTTAAACTAGAGATTGAGCGAGTCAATTATTTGGTTCTGTGCTGGTTTTGGTGATATTAGGCGGAGATTCATAAGAATTATTGGTTGAACATGTAAATTGATTGGGACGTACCAAAAACGATTATTTACTGCGCTACTTTTTGTTTAGTTGCTGAGTTAAAATAAACATTGTAAATTTGTGTAACATTTTACGGGGGAAAGGAGACATGATGGAGTCGACAGGGTCGTTGAAGGAAGGAAATGTACACAGCGATGCGGTTCCCCGACAGCATGAGGTAAGGCAAGAATTAAGCCAGTATAGCCGCAGATAAGTAGGATATGTTTCGATTGTTGTTTAAATGGTTCGATTAATTCGTTCTCGTCTTGCTCGCAATACTTAGCCAGAAGCCCGAGTTTAATGATTAAGTACGTTTCCGCTTCAGTAAATTTAACGTTATGTATCAGAGTTGTGGACGATTTCAAATCACGGAATGGTAACTTTCGCTGAACGGTTAAAACGCCAGGTAACCCAACTACCAGACAAAGTATTAGTGAGGTTGGGTAGAGACTCGTCATTCTAGCTTGGCAGGTAAGGATAACAAATGTAAGGACCATATCACTGAGACGGCATCGATTGGTTATAAAGTATCGGTTCATTCTGTCGCTTAGAGGTGTGCTCTATGTTGAGCGGGACAACACAAATCGGAGACTGGTAAGTTACCGCCGGGGGATTGTCTGTCTAAGATTACATATGTATAATCGGCGATGCGCTATTAGCTATTGGTCCAGCATCGCTTCCTACCGACGATTGTTTAAGGACGGTGTATGAGAAATGCGATTCCTTAGCCGTCAATGCGACCTTGTTTCTGTCGCTGATAAACTCGTGCCGCTGATCCGGAGTGGTTAACGTTAAATCCCTGTCTATATTACCTTCTTTGGAATTATCGATCAAACCATAACTAGTTCAGCCCGTAAAAGGTTCTAAGGGCGCAGCAACCTGCAACAGACGTATACTTGCGAGTCAGTGGATGATAAGTATAACAGTCAAATTAACTTTCTTAATATTGTGAGTCTCCTAACCGTCTGTTAAAAATACACCTTCAGCCAGCAGCTCGCGATTTACGACATTACAGCCGACGCCTTCCCTTTGTTAACGTCATGGTACAACTGTAATGTTAGATGTCCTGTATATTGACAGTCCAAGTGGTAACTTAAGCCTTATTATTAGCCAACTATAAACAGCGTTAAATTATTTGAATATATTCTGACGATGGTGCACTGCCGATTATATTGAAGTTTAAAAGTGATATTTAGGAGATTACTAGCTGATGCTTATTGAAATGGGTCATTTGTGATATATGCACGTTATCTCTGGTTGCGATTCTTTTTGGACAACGTTTCCCATGTAGGAAATTACCTAAGGGTCATATAATTTACGTCCCCGATAGAGAACTGGTAAAGCGGTTAGTACTCAGTCATAGTTGGAGAAACGTCGCTGATATTGATTTCGTAATAGGATAGCTAGAAGGACATGGACAGGACAGGGAGGTGTCATTCCTGCAACAATGGGTCAGGACAGGCCAGGGAAGTGTGATCCCTGCGACAATGGGTCAGGACAGTTCTGGGAGGTTTGATCCCTGCAACAATGGGTCAGGACAGTGCAGGGAGGTGTGATCCCTGCAACGGTGGGACAGGACAGGGAGGTGTGATCCCTGCAACAGTGAGACAGGACAGGACAGGGAGGTGTGATCCCTGCAACAGTGGGACAGGACAGGACAGATATTAAATAGTATCGGAGCTTGGAGGAGAAGCATGACGGCTTGTGTGCCCGATCCTTGTATCGAAAATCTATCAGCGTGGCGAAACATGTGAATGAAAGTGCTCGTGGAAAATTATGCCCAGACCGAGTGATATCGGCTAGCCGCATATCACAGGGAGGTTACAATTAGTAAGTCCGAGACTGCGGGTGCCAAATGCCAGAGGATGATAGGTTGGCGCAGAAAAGGAGGGCGAGGGAGGAAGGATAAGAGGGAGGAGGAGGCCGGACGTGCCTCAGAAGTCACTCTAGGTTAAACGGGAAGATCTCCTCTAGAGATTCCCGGGCGCCCGCAGTCGGTATATAGGCAAGGACATCCGCGTAGCTCGCCGTCGATGCCGGTCGATGTTAACTTAGAAAGTTGGTCCGGCGGAGCCAGGTCGTGGCCCGGATGGAGGTCAGAGGTCCGGCGGAGCCCAAGGTAGGCCCGGATAGAGGACCCAGGTCCGGCGGAGCCCAGGTCGGAGGCCCGGACAGTAGGTATAGGAGCCTCTCCCGGACAGAGAGGATAAGACGAGCAGTAAAGCGTAGTCGGTGTTTCATATAAGTCCTATGGATAAACTAGCTCCCTTCTAAAGTAGGAACCGGACGGATTACGTTGAATACATATATTCTGGGCGGCCCACGCAGCAATGCTGTCGTTCAGCGGAGCGCTAGTAGGATTTCGTATTGACGAGGACATTTATCCTACCTGGGAGTCACTCATCCAGCTGGCATCCGGCACTACTGGGAGGGATTTTTTGGGGACGGACAAATAATTATGGGGCGAATGAAAGCAGAATGTCTGTAGCTGAGAAAGTGGCAGTGCGGATGATGACGGATAAATCTTAGGTTAACCCGCGAGTCACTGGGGGGGGCTTTTTTTAGCCCCCCCTTAGGAATATTAGGCATATCTCAATAACTAATGCAGATATCGACGCCAAACTTTCAGTACCTATCCGGGCATCATTTTTACACATTATAAGAAAAAATATAAAAAAATCGTCAGAATTTATTTGAGATATAGTGAATTTAGTGACGTCACTAAACACGATTTTGACACCAAAATCGGCTAAATTTTGCCAGGTCCTACAAATGCCGCATATGAAGCAAAATGCAATAAAAAAACGCTAAAAGGTAGAACATTGCAAGGGCTACAAACAGGCTATCTCGAAATTTCGAAACATTTGGGTTTTGACCCAAAATTTTCAAAAAAAAACTTTTTTTGAAAAAATGCTCACAAAATCAAATATTTGAAAGATATTGAAAAAACCGGAATATATATCAGATAACAACATATGGGCAACTACCACACCAAATTTCAAAATTATATCATTTTTTTAACTTTCATGACATAAAGTATGGGTAAATCATGACGTCAGATTTTGAAATTGCGTTTTTTGGATTTTATTGACCGGATACAGACAAATAAATGCCAGCACTGTTTTCTTTAGATAAATCTGATATAGAAACATGCCTTTTTTATTTCGATTTATCAATTTCAAATTTTGACCTTCAGTGACCTGAACTTGACCTGAACTTGACACTAACTTCACGTAAATGAAGTCAGGTGGTAAAATGACTTCTACTATCGAATTATACGCGTAAAAGAATCCATAAACCATGTGCTGCATGACTTTCGTTGATATTTTGAGTGTAGTAACCTTTTGTGACCTGACCTTGACCTTGCTCTTTTCCAACAATCTCACTTTAGCTCATGTGGGATATGTATCATACCTTTGACATCACTTTGGGTGATTATAGGCGTAATCGAAGGCCATGGATGGCAAGTATTGTCCATAAACTCAAATACCTCGATTTTGACGTTTGACTTGACCGTGACCTGACATGTGACCTTAATTTGACATTTTTAAGTTTGCGTTAGGCTTCTCTCATTGAGCGCTTTCGATTGCCGCCTTGTGCGTCCCGCTGCGATCATTGGTTCTGAAGATACCAGGGGGGCTAAAAAAGCCCCCCCCCCCCCCCCCCCCAGTGAGTCGTGTTACAGAATATACCCCAGTGACTGCCGGGTTAAGGCCCAGTAGGAGTAGTCCGAACTTTGCCTGGACAGCCGTACGGATCATCACTCGAAGGAAAGCAAAACTTAGCGACGCTGGGCGTAAGACAAAGTGGGCGATTTTGGCTTTGGAGGTGAGCAGGGGTTCGAGGGGATGGGTAACTGGACGGATGACCTAACTTACGATCCGACTTACGATTGTAAAGAGATACCTAATCACGAAAGTTGGCAGTGGTCACCAGGGCGTCACAACCGACGCTAATCCTACCCCTTTTCCCTTTGTACCGTCCTCACCCTCATGGGCGAGACACTGCCCCTCCCGTCCTCGAGCAGTGAAATGGCATGTCGGTGAACCAGCCTATACGATGGACTAGGATGATCAGTCTCTCAAAATGTAAAAGCATCTACCACCATCAGATGTTTTGCACGCGGAAGGGGATCTTGCTACGCTACGCTATACCTACATCAAGACATCTGTCTCTACATCTACGCTATGCCACACCTACATCTCTACATCAGTTTCTACATCTCCCATCATTTCTAGCAGACCTACGAACCGGACAGGTCACTGCAGGTCGCTGCATGTCACTGCAGGTCACTGCATGTCACTGCAGGTCACTGCATGTCACTGCAGGTCACTGCAGGTCATGACAGGTCACTGCAGGTCACTGCAGAACACTGCAGGTCACTGCAGGTCACGGCAGGTCACGGCAGGTCACCGAAGGTCGAGCTGACGAAGAGGACAAGAGGGATCAGCAGTTCCCAGTACAGCCAGAGGGAGCAGCAGCTTCGCATGACAGCTGGTGGAGTGGATGCACTCTTCGTCTCCCATTTCTCCTTTCTCTTTAAACCCCCGCTCTCCTTCTACCTTCTTCTCCATTCCCCTCTCCCTACAATGTATCCCCCACTGCTATCCCACTCTACAACGTACCCCTCCCTCCACACGCCAGAGTGGAGCGGAACCCGGCCCAGCTCCTTGTTCCCTATCATACCCTCCCACTCTCTCTCTCTACCCCTATGACCCCTCTGTCATTCCCAACGCTACACCGTTCTTCATTCATCTAGTCCGACCAGTGCCAAGAAGCGTTCGATAAACTAAAGGAAGCCCTCACAGAGACTCCGATCCAGGTCCTCCTGACTGGAGAAGACGAGTTCATCCTGGACACGGACGCCAGCAACGTGGGGATCGGCGTCGTTTTGTCCCAGGTGAAGGATGGCAAAGAACAAGTGATCGCCTACTTCAGCCAGGCACTCAGTAAACCGGAGAGGAACTACTGCGTGACCAGGCGAGATCTGCTGGCCCTGATCAAGACGGTCGACCACTTCCATCACTACCTGTACGGTCGGCGGTTTGTGGTGAAAACCGGCCGCAAATTCCCGAAGTATAGCGACCATTCGCACCTATTCATTTGATTGGTCGAATTCACTTGGATGTGACGTCACAGTGACGTCACCGTGACGTCACAGTCTCCCTACATACCCTGTCATGTATACGATATCGTGTGTACTGTGCATGGTGAGGTGTTCAAGTGTAGTGCGTGAAAAAATACATGTCTGTCAAAATTGCTATTAACTTCTATTGGCGCGCCTCGACAGGTAATAGAAAACCGAGGTTGAAATATAAACGCGTTTTCTGCTTTCTAAACACAGTTGTCGCACGTGTTAACTGAACTGACTTGCTCCGTACTCATTTCGTGGAATCTCTGGGTGGAAAATTACGTATGTACCGAATGAAAACCGGAAATCCCCAAACCATGGTGAATTGCCGATCACGTACATCCACTGAGACAACCTGCAACTCTGTATTTAAAATGCAACGGCCTTACCTTCTAATATTACGTATGCGATCGAAATAAATACGTATTATCGAAATATTCAGGGAATAATTGTCTAACACTTGCTATTGTGGTCGCCCGCCTGTTTTCAAGTATAAACAAAGCAGTATAAATATAATACAGACGCCGAATATAAGCCTACCGATCTGACAACATGTAAACGGAGATAAAATGCACTTCTGCCTGACGACCGCGCCGTAACGACAATAAACTATATGTTGCAAATGGTGCGCACCGAGGCTAAGTGCATCACACACAGCGATCGCTTCGATCATTGTCGCGGCCCAGCATCTCATCCAGGGAGGTGCCAACCTCCCCCGGTGGTATAATAGACTCGCCCAGCAGTTAGACGTCATCTCTAATTCCGAGTGCGAATGGTCATTAGACTTCGGGAATTTGCGAACCGGCCACTTAGCTCTGCAGTGGTTGATGCCAAAATTAAAGGCGCCAGAGGGTCATATCGTAAGGTGCTCTAGAAGATCCAGAACAGGACTTCAAAATCAGTCATCGAGCGGGTCGCAAGCATGGCAATGCAGATGCATTGTCCGGGAGACCGTGCCCAGAGGACTGCAAACACTGCACGAAGGCCGAAACAAAGCAATGCTCTCCGACCGAGTGCACCATCCAGAGGACGACTTTGCAGCCAGACGAACAGTCGAATCGGTCTTTAGGAGATCTGAAGAGGGAACAGAGAAAGGATCCTGTACTCGGAGTCATCATCGCCTGGCTGGACTAGCTAACCCAGAATGACCGAACTGGAAGGTGTCTCCTTCCAGTTCCATGAGGTGAAAAGTTACTGGAGACTGTGGGAGTCGCTGTGCGGACTCTGCCAGTGGGTTTATTCTATGGCGTAAAAGAAGACAGACCACACTTCGATTATGTACCCGAGTACCTGCAAAACCTGGAACAGGTCATGGAGAAGGTCGATCAGTTCGCGAGGAAGAACATCAAAACGCTGAGTAACCAGTCGAAGAGCCGGTATAATCTGAGAGCCGATACCCGGCGGTTCAACCCAGGGGATGCAGTATGGCTCTACATCCCACAACTGAAAAAGGTGTGTGTCCTAAACTCACATGTCCCTGGAAAGGTCCGTACGTCGTTGTGGATCGCATCAACGACGTGGTCTATCGGATCCGACAAGGCCCAAGAAGCAAACCCGCCGTGGTACACAAGGACCGCCTGAACCCCTACCATGGCGCAATCGACGAGGCCTGGCTCCCCGCTCAATGCCTCCTCGAGTCAGACGGAGGCACCGGCGACAGGGGACCGAGGAGCTGCTACCCGTTCAGCTGATAACGGGATGGACACCGGACGTGCGCCGACCCAGACTCAGCGGAGTGAGCCAAGACGGACACCATCGCGCGCGGAACCCTGGCCCCCGAGACCCGGCGCGGAGCCCGACAGAGATGGCCACCGTCCCGTTACGACGAGAGGGTGGCGCTCTTCTCAGCCGGGTATAGCTCGGGCTGTCGCGCCTGGCTGCCATGTTGGAGCTCCGAACCGAACGCGGATTAACACAGCGGAGCTGTTGGGGTTACAATCCCGGACCTCGAGTATCTCGGAAACCACGAGTCGCACGGACATGGGACAAACACAGATGTGTAGAGAAATGATCGGCCTGGAGTATGCACTGTGTCGATAAAATAAAATAAAAATAGACAAAAGTTATAAGGCTGTAAAGTGCAATCAAATCCGTCCAATATTCACCCAAAATGTATTCATAATATTTACAAGCATGAAGCTTATAATGACAGGTTTAATAAAACGCGTCTGACCCCTCCATTCATACTCCTCACAACCCCTCGCCCGGCCCGGCGTTCCATCATTGCGGCCGTTCGCAACCGCTCTCAGGCACCATTGTCCCCGCCAGTTGTTATTGAGCTCAGTGGTCACGACGTGTCAGGTGCTGTGGATCGGTTATAATTGTTGCCGCGTGTGCGTGATTTATTGTTAATTTCATAGTTATGTTGTTTAATTCCGTTTGCTTAGTTTAGTCGCCCTGTAGTGTAAGTTTTCTCCGGGACAGATGAAAGCTAGGAGGAGGGCAGTGTCACGAACGTTCGCGGTTCTCGGCGTCCCTCGGTTCCCTATAGAATTCGATGGAGGGCACGCGCACTCGTGCTCGTGTCATGTTGCGGCCGGCGGCCGCCACGAGCGTGGGTGGAAAAACCCCAGCGGTGTTGGAAAGGATTCCGGGCATTTTAGACGCCGGGGCTCCAGGGTTTAGGGTTTAAATAGGGGTGCGTGGCACCGGCGAGTCAGTTCCTGCTCAGGCGTTACACCGCACGGGTATGTGCGTGTCATACGCGGTATACACGGTGTGTAACAGACTGTTACCGTGTTCAAACTTGGCTACGTGTTTCATAGTAGTGTTTTGCCTGCAATACACACTCTAAAAATATTGTACACCCTTTGGGTGTAATGATGGAGTGGCCTATAATGAGAACCCATTTGCACCACTGTTACCGACAGATTAGCAAAATTGAGCCTGGAGTTACCAACGGAAAATCATTTACGAAGTCCAGTATCAGATGTTTTAAATTATATAAATTCACAACTTAGCACATTGCGACAGCGCGAGTGGGACGCTGCTCCGCATTTTCACCTACATCCAATAAAACCAAAAATCCAACATTTTATATCCAGTCATCAGAATAGTCAAGAAAAAGAAATAGTACTAGCACGCCTCCGCCTCGGTCATACAAAAATTACTCATTATTATATTATGGACAACCTTCCGCCGCCAAATTGCCAACACTGCCCAGGTTATCCGCGATACACTATTAAACATTTACTGATTACTTGCCCAGTGCACAACGCCAAACGCCAGAAAATAATTGAATACACGCAACGGAATCGCATCACATTAAATCTACAAACGCTGTTAGGCGATAATTATCCAGAATTGATTGGCCTCCTCTTTTATTTCCTGTACCAAACACGATTATTTAATGAAAAACAAGTTTTTTTGCCTAGAGCAATTTTGGCTTTCTGTGCAGGTTTTCCCCCTTTGCGATAGACGCTGTTTTTTATAATTAGTTAGGAGTTTTCTCCCAGCAAATACACCCCACAACCAGGTCTCGCCGGGGCGCCGGAGCCAGGGGACTGGCAACAGCCTCCCGTTGCCGCAATGATGGTGCCTCGGCTTCATCAACACTGACACCGTTTCGAAAGTGTATGTTCAAATGTGTGTGTGTGTCTGTGTGTGTATGGAATAAAAAGTGTATGTATGTGTGTCTCGTGTTTTATTTAATGTTGACTTGAACGAAATACTTAACGTAAGATAGATATTATATTTTCTTTGAACAATTCACTAACGTAAAATAGACACCCTACTCCCTAGCTTGCTCCGGGTTCACATAAACCGGTTAGCGTAATTCTTTTCCTGGCAAATTGCCAGATGTAATTCCCCCCCCGGAAAATGGCTATAGGCCGGTCCGGGGAAAAAACATTTTTGAGTTTTCAGTACCAGTGGCTGCAGAAAGCCCGCATGTTTCGTGGGTTTATAAGTGTTTTTTTTTCTGAGGTTCTTTCAGCTTTTTATGAGATTCATCAATTAATCAATTGATCAAATCAAGAACATTTGGTGTGCTTCGTTGCTTAAGTAGATGAGTAAGGATTGTTCCGGTTTTCAGAAACCAACGAAGTTACCGCTCTAAATTAGACGATCACAGCGGGACGGAGCGATGATGAATTAAGGCCTGTATATGCTTTTGACATTTTATTGCATTTGTCATCATAATATTATATTTCTTTGTCATTAATATCTTCAATTTTGTCCTAACTTAGTTTCAATTGCGTATTTTATTTAATCAAAGCTGATTATCTAGTATACTTGTTAGCCTATTTTGGGGGACGTTTTCGGTATATTTTGTAGAAGGAACTAACGCAACCCAAAATTGCCAGATTTGCTCAAGAATTTGAATATTCAAAGCAAACTAACAGGAAATATTGAATTGTAAGAGCATATACTTATACATGAATTCATAAAATTGCGATTGATACCAAAAATCACCGGGAAAAGCCGTGTTCTTACGAGCTATAGACCCATTTACCCCAAACGCCCCAAACGCCCCAAACTCCCCAATCGCCCGAAACGCAAAATCATTTGTGAAAACGGCTAGTGGGAACAGGTCAGGACCATCTCCCCAAGCCATCTCCCCCAGACTCCTCCAGATCCACAAGGACCATTTATGCGCGGAAAAGTCGTTCTGCCTGTTGCTGCTTTCAAACCATTTGCATTGTTACCAGTTGTTTGTACAGTTCGGTACATATGTATACAGTTATTATTATCATATGTACTATTGAGCGCTGACTGTCACCGGTCATCGTGATTTACTATCCGAGGCTAATGTATATGACAACTACCTTCATTTCAATATTGTTCATCATACCGAGATGTGCAACCAGGAAATGAGGTTACCTATAGCTCCACTCACGGCTGGTTCCAATATTACCATTTCGTTTTCCAGGACCTAAAATTAAAATTTTCCCGCCGCTTCTTGGCGTCACATCGGTAGTCACCGTCATAACGAAGCGAGTCATAGTCTTCGGTTCGTCGTAACGCTGAATTGAATTAATATCATAATACGATTATCGGGCCAACCCGTAATTATCGGCGCCACGAATTAATATATTTCTGGGTTTTATCGGGCCAACCCGTAAAAATTTCGCGCCGCTTCGTGGCGCTAACTAACAACTAACAAGTGCCTACCTACTATAGCATGAAAATCCACATAAAAATGCAGCATAGGCTTAAGTACACGTATAAAATGGGAGTACATTTTTCTTCATTTCAGCCGCCGCCCCTCCCCCCCCCCCCCACTCAAAAGCCGACCCCCACCTGTTGTCAGCTAAGATAGGTTTCCTCTCCTGTACGTAACAATACAAATTAGTAATGCGCTCAGTACAATGCCTACTGAGGGTCCCTGTCCAATCCAGCTCATCTAAAGTTGACGAAGAAAAATGGTTAAAAAGGGGACCTCACAAAATAAAGTGGCCGAAATCCGTAGAGTTGTTTATGTCCAGTTTGTTTGGAGGGGCCTCTCCCAGGGGCTTGTCCCCCCCCCCCCCCTTCTGGTCTGGCTGCGCCACTGGACAGGAAGCACCCACGCCTAGCCCCAAGGGCAACCCCAAGGGTCAAGGGCCCTAGGTAGAGTGACTGACTGCTCCCCCTATTGGGAACGCTGCGTTAGTCATGATTAACAGAAATGGGCAAAGTTCATGCGGTTTGAAATAAACATATCACGTTCAATAAATACATCTCTGTATTTCAATGTGTTGTCAAAACGACGCATTGAGCACTGCTGACCATGACCAAACAAAATTGATGCACACAGAGGCAGAAAAACGACGAACGAAAACATCCGGCGAAAAAGAGAATTAAACGGAAACAACCTAACAGTCAACGCAAGGAACGAAAACCTAATGAACATTTCACTACAAAAATATTACAGATAGCGGCTGGGCGGTGTAGGGAGAACCCGACGCCGCCTAGCCGGTGTGTAAGGTTCTCCCCTTGTTGGCTCACTGCGGCGGAGCCGCGAGGAGGGGTTGGCTGGGTGCGACTGACCCTATGATCTCCTGGTTACTGGAACCTGAAGGCATATGGATACTTTTGCATGACATTGGGTATTCCGGCAAGTAACGTGGGAGATATATTTCCAACACCTTCATGGATGCATAATGCGCAATGCTTAATACCTACTGTTTTAACCCTCGCCCTACGGGGGGGCCTGACAGCCCCCCCCCCCTGAGGTTTTTATCGAATAACTTTTTACATATGAAGTGCATCTTGCTGAAATTTTCGGTAGCTGAGTTTACAGAAATTATACGTAGGCTGTAATTTTTGGTTTATAATTTGCTAAGTAGTTTGGGAGAAAATCATGTTTTGATGACGTCATGTTGGTAAAAAAAGAGAGAAATATTTGAAAAGTCGTAGAAAACAGAGTTTTAAAGAAAATTGCAAGCGAAATTCAACAAAGATACAAAATGGCATTTTCTTCAAAATGGCAATCTCGGATTTTCAAAGTTTGGGGTTTTTGACCCCTAAAATGTTTTAAAAAAAACTGTTTTTATTTTTTAAATCCCCACAAAGTCAGAATTTTCAAAGATATTAAAAAAGCGGAATATGTGTGAGAGAATTGAGTATGGAGAATATCCATACCAAATTTTAAAGCAATATCTTCATTTTTGACTGAGTGATGGCTCTCTAAGTGTAAGAAACTGATGACGTCATTTTTTTTAATAACTTTTTTGACTTTTTTTTGACAAGATACGAACAAATAATTGCCTTTTTTGTATTTCTGAGCCAAGATTGGTCTAGGAACATGCCTTTTTATTTACATTTATCAATTTCTAATTTTGAGGTTTTCTGAAGAGCAAAATCGCTGTTCTGGACGTGGTAACTCCGAGGTCATTCACTTGACCTGGAAGGTCACCCGTTGACCTGAAACCTAAAAATCGCATACTGTTAGATTCCTCTCATGACAGGCAACATGCTGGTTCTTACCGCATTGCTCTAAGTTGCTTGGTTTGGAAGTTAACAGGGGGACCTGTCAGCCCCCCCCCCCCCCCCCCCGCAGGGCGAAGGTGAAAAAAGCTCTCGTAGGGCGAGGGTTAAACATACCTGTACCATTCATTTTTTGGGGGAGGGGTTAAGGAGGTTTGGTCATGGGTCATTTTTTGGGCGCGTTCACCCCTACCACCCTCCACCTGCCGTGCCAGTGGCAGTATTCTACTGCAAATGCCTTAAAATGTTGTATTGGCAAAAACTGAAGTATTCAAAAAATTAAATAAAATATTTTTAGAAATATTACCTTTTTTATTTTGTCCTATCTCGAGATAAATAGTAAATATGAAACCCAAAAATGAAATTGTTGACAGAGAAGGGGTATAGGCACAAAAAAGTGACGCCATCAAAAAATCCAGTCAAAATGTTGAAAATCGGAGATGATCAAAATGTTGCCCAGTTCATTGCAGTCACGTCGATATGGCTATATGATGCATTATGTTCAGTGGTTTTGGAGCTACGTGCCTCCAAAGATTACCGTGCAGCGTGACCTCGCAAAAATTCCCGAGGCTATATCTCGAGAACCGTTGACCTTAGGGGTCTTCCGATGCCAAAATGGACTACAGGGCACAATATAACCATATAGACAAAATTTCATCCAAATCAAAATGTGGCGTTTTGAACCCTTTGTCGATCTGTCGTGGAATGCCCCCGACACTTGACAGTGAGCTGCCGGGGGTAAGTTGCAGTTCAGCTAGCACTTTGACTGTGACCTGTGATATAATTTACGTACGTCAATGTGACGGACGATGGAAAAACCAACGGACCAGTCATCGTAAATTGATACGTTTATGCAGTGTCATCAGTCATGTTTAACTGATAACATGTGATGGTGAGTCATCGTTAGCGGGTAGGCACCAAGTACCGCATTTTCAGAGAAATGTGGAATGTTGATTATACAACTGTGTTTTTCATTCCAATGCGTAGGAAAATGAGGTTTCATTTAATATAATAAAACAAAACAAAAACGAAAAGACAGTGAAAACTGATAATCCGGAGAATCGAGCGACATACCATGTAACGGCAATTAACAATGATCAATGTCCATGACGCAATCAGCAGTCGGGGCAGTATCAAATCAAAACGTCCGCAGCTAAAAAAGACAGTTTCGCCATACCTTCAAACATCCCTCACCTTATAACGAGTATATATTATGACAAGGTGCCTTCGTCACAATGAATGGTATTTAAATTAATTACAATCGCTCGCCTTTGAATTGATCTTTATTCGTTTCGTCAGTTGTAGAATCAATTCCTTTTTAGTACACCATCACTGCCGAAGTGGCAACTGAAAGCCTGCTAGATCCGCCATACCTATGATTCGGATAAAGGTGGTTTAAGTGACTACCAGATCGGGATTTAGATCATATGGTGCTCTAGAACCGGCCAATTGTTAGCACAATTTCCAATAGCAATCAAATTTTATCGCGCGAAAAACAGCAGTCGCAAAAATGACTGTTCCAGGATAATCACATGCTTACAAGTTACAGGGGCGGTTCTCCCATGAAGGCAAGGTAGGCAATGCCTGCCCAGTTCGGTAGCCTTCTTCCGAAACCGATATTTATTTTCCCTTCTTTTCATTTCATTTTTTTTCCTTATTGATTAATATGGTTTTCTGCAATCGTAATGGGCCTATCTTGGAGCAAATTTTCCAAATTTTCCAAGAAAATGTCCTTCGAAACCATAAATTAAACGCAAATGTAAGAAAACCCTTGCCTAAGCTTGCCTACCTCGTCCTACTAGATTCTCGACCAGCCTGTGTACAAATCTATTGCCGTCCTGCAGTATAAAATTTCTGTAAGGTAGGCAAATCAACAACAAAATCGAAAAAGCACAGCTTTTTATGCGCAATAACTTCATAAAATAAATATGACTGCAATACCAATTATTATTTTAGGCACGTAGTAGTTTGCCACATAGGAGTTCAATTATTATTTCGAAAATAGTGTTTCTACCACTTCTCCAGACCAGATCTTTGGCGGTATCTCAGCGTAACAACTAACAGCACGAACCAAGATCGCGCTGAGTTTTCGCCGGGCGCTTCCGTTCCGGAGAAATTCGATGCGGCGTCAACGCGGCAGTAGCAAAGGACCTTTGTGACAGGCGCCGTGATGAAAATGTTGCGGGATATTTTGAATGTGGGATCTTTTTCTAATAGTTTAAACAAATCATTTTAAAGGTAAATATCATTAAATTATGATATAGTTACTTACATATTACTGCAAGGAGATCGGCGGGTCGTCGAGACTTATATTACAAATAGAACATTATATTTCGATGCATTTTTCTTAACCGTGTTCTTCGCATATAATTAATTATTTATGTGTAGGTTCTGATTGCAGTCGCACAATTATTGTCAACCTGCAGAATTAAGCGTCGAATCGAAAGCCTTACTTGCACATCTCCAGGATAATTCTTGCCTATTTTCAAATCAATTACAAGCGGATGACAGCATATAAACAGGTTGTTTGTAGCGGTGAAGTATTAATCGTGGTGATCTGCATATATTTGAAAACCAACTTTGAAAAACAATCACGAAACAGCGCCCCCCCCCCCCCTCCCCCTCCTGACTGCCTCACCTACGTTTGACCCTTGGCGCCGCCACTGCTGCCTTGCCTACCTAGTCTCAAGGACCCAGCGCCGCCCCTGCGACACTTACGGTGTTAAGCCTTCCAGTAATAGGCATTTTGACGACATTGCCAACGATTTAGGTGACAGCAGCAGTGAAGAATGACTGCTCAGTGGAGAATGACACATGCTCATCATGAATACAATGAAGACATCGTGTACGGCTTGTTTGCACCCTTAAGCTATTTTGAAGTGGTTCCTGCTAAGTGCTAACCGGTACTTTGCTGCTACTATCAAAAATTGAAACTCGATTTAATCCACTTCTTCTCGATTTAATCCAGTTCATGTGTTAAAGCATATTATGTAGCCTTTTCCAATAATTCAACTTATCCAATAGTACATGCTGGCTATGCGAAAAACTCGAAGACATTCTTAGCTGAGTGTAAAGACCTCTTAGAGACATATGCCACCTGCACCAATATTCAGCTCAACATAAGCGGATATAAGTCAAAAACGGAAGCCAACGGAAGAAACCAAAACGGAAATATTGACATGAATGCGTTTCTTTTAAGCGTGTGTAAAAGAGACGTTATATTCCTTATGGATCATTTGATTAGACATACTTTGCATCCCCAGTGTAAACAATTCGTGGACTTCACCTTACTGCCACGTCTTGGTGTCACATTTAGCATCATTACATCAGAATAGGCACGCCAACGTCCCCCACTAGAGCATATGGCGCACTGAAGCACTGAACTTCGTATGCTATGGCCTGCCTTGGAACGCTGCCTTGGCTTGGAACGCCATGCCTTGGAACGCTGTCCTGTCGGCACGTCTGTAGGACCAGGTTTACACGGTGCAGGCAGTGTGCCCGCTCCCAGTTCTACTAACTGGTTATCACCAAGCTGCCGACGCGGCCCGTCAACTGTCAGGCGATTCGTGTCGCCATATTTGGCCACTCTGTGACGTCACAGGATAGAACAGAGCCAGAGCGATGCCCTCAGCTGACCAGATCGGCGGTCAACAGCTCACGGGAGCGGTTCGCCTCGGCTTTCTCAGAACAGCCTCAGGGCCGGTTAGAGGATGGAGACGAGGAGATGAGCCCTGCAGCGATGCTGTCCGGTGAATATTACTGGAACTGGGTTGAAATGGACCGCTGGCGAGGTCAACATATATGTGTTGGTACCCATCGACCATGATAAATAAACAACGCATAATAGGCATGTATGATCTAGGATGATGAGACGAAGCATCGCAACATCGTAAAAGGTGAGATAGCATACAATCTGAGAAAAAAAGGTCTTAGAATGATAATGAAGCATAGAATTGGAGCCACATTTTCAAAGACGCCTAACATGAAAGGACAAAGAAACGTCTCGATATGCATTAGTTGAATAATAGAGCAGTTAAAGGCGGCCGCACACTAGGCCATTCGGCGCGCGATATACTGCGACATTCCGCCTCGGAAAATCGCGGTGATACTGCTGAATATCGTCCTTGTTCCGGCGGATTCGGCGCTGTCTGCTCGCGAGATTCCGCCCCGCCGACCTACAGCATGTCGCAACCTGTGCCTACAGCCTGTCCCAAGGTAAATTAATGATGGCCATTTTTCGACGAAGATGTAAGTTTAGAACCACGAAACTTTTAGATAATAAATTTCACAGCGGCAAGAGCATGCTGTGCAAAATTTGTACCTCTGTCTTGCATATATTCGCCACTGTTAGCCTGATCAATTTTGTTGTCCGCGGCTCCGCGGCGTTCAGTCGCGGAAAAAAGCTCGTTCGAATCAGCTTTTTCCGCCGGTCCGCAGATGGCCGGCCGACGACATTCGTCCGCGATTTTTGACGTTTCGGCTGACGCGAAGGCGGAAAGTCGCTAAAGATGCGCGGAAAGTCGTAGCGATATCGCGACCTCCGCGCGCCGAATGGCCTAGTGTGCGGCCGCCTTTAGAGTGAACACGTTTCCGTTTGCATATGCCTTTGGTTCATGCTTAATTTTCCCAAGAGTACATATTAAACAAGATTAGCTTGGTTCTAATTACAACAAAAAGAAGGCAAATTAATATGCAAATTGAATGACCTTTCCTCGAAATTAAAATGAAAAAGTTTTAAATTAGACTTTATTGATTTTTCGATACACAGATCTTCATCAGAATGAATTATCTAAAACAATTTGCCTATAGGAATCAATAGTAATTCGATTTGCATATTAATCTGTTTACATGTTCCTCGTACAAGCACTGATACACCTAAGTACTAAAAAGGAGGCAATACAAATAAAGGCAGACGTCAATTGTTTGCGACGGAACAGTCTTCGACTCAGAGGCGCACACAAGGGGGGGGGGGCACACGGGCACGTGTCCCCCCCCCCTTACGAAATGCAGGACCCCTCTGAGGCGTCCCCGCGGGGGCTGAGACCCCTGTTTGGCTGTATTTTTTATCCGGATTTATTTTTTTACAAATGAAAGTAAAAATGTTACATTTTATATTTTCATCCGAATTCCGAAGGGCCCAGAGGCGCACACAACGGAGCACACGGGCCCGTGCCTCCTTACGAAATGCGGGCCCCTATGAGGTGGGGCCCCTTTCGGGTTGTATTTGTTTAATACAAAAAGAACACAAATCAGGATGTATATCTTACAAATGAAAAGTGGAAGTTTTCATATGTTATTTTCATCCGAAGGGGCCCACCGCGAAAATATAGAAAGCGAAGTTATGGCGAAAATGTGTAACGGGTCGAAGCTCTAAGGAGAAAAATATAAATATATAAAATAAGACACGAAGTGTGCCTCATACCAGAGGCGCACACAAGGGGAACACACTGGCCCACGTGCCCCCCCCCCCCTCTGAGGCGTCCTCGTGGGGCCCCTCTGAGGCGGCCCTGCGGGGACTGCGGAGATTTGGTTGTATTTTTTAAAAAAATCCGAATGTATTTTTACCAATGAAATTCAAAGTTTTACATTTTATATTTTCATCCGAAGGGCCCAGAGGCGCACACAAGGGGGCACACGGACTCGTCCTCCCCTACGAAATACGGGCCCCTATGAGGTCAGGCCCCTGTCCGGTTGTATTTAACAAAGAAAAAGTCCGGATGGCGACAAGACAACTTTTACAAATGAAAAGTGAAAGTTTGTATTTTGTATTATCATCCGAAGCGGCACACCGCGAAAATATAGAAAGCAAAAGTTATCGCGAAAACGTGTAACGGTTCGAAGCTCTAAGGAGTTCGAAGCTATATGAAATAAGACGCGAAGTGTGCCTCATACCAGAGGCGCACACAAGGGGGACACACTGACCCACGTGCCCCCTCCCCCTTTATGAAATGCGAGGCCCCTTTAAGGTGGGGCCCCTGTCCGGTTGCATTTTTTTTATAAGAAGAAAATTTGGATGTATTTTTCACAAATGAAAAGTGAGTTTTATTTTGTATTGTCATTTTAGCACACCACGACTGTCTGCGGCCCGTGACGTAATGCGCCAATGTTGATTCCTGGGGCGTTTATTTTGCCCCCTCGGGGTCGGCGACCCCACTGGAATTGCTTCCGCTGTACTGCGCACGTGACCTGCGAGTCACCACCAGCCGTCCACATTGCCAGTTCACGTGACCGGGGACGTCACGGGACGGGGATGTCCTGCAGGTTACCGTGCCCGCTGCCGGGCCTGACAGATGCCACATACCAGACCAGGTAAGCGAAGGACACCGCGACCGGCGCCGCATGGTGGAACCGCGACCGGCGCCGCATGGTGGAACCGCGACCGGCGCCGCATGGTGGAACCGCGACCGGCGCCGCATGGTGGAACCGCGACCGGCGCCGCATGGTGGAACCGCGACCGGCACCGCATGGTGGAACCGCGACCGGCGCCGCATGGTGGAACCGCGACCGGCGCCGCATGGTGGAACCGCGACCGGCGCCGCACGACGGAAGTGTCCCGAGCTTCGCGTGTCATGCGGGCCGCACACTGCGGCATTCGGCGCGCGATATCGTGGAATAAAGCTGGTCCGGACAAGCTTTTTCTGTGCTGAACACCACGGAACCGCGGAATGTCGCAGTGATATCGCGCGCCGAATGGCCAAGTGTGCGGCCGCCTTAACGGAGCTGCAGCGCGGCTTTTTACTTATTTATTTATTTTATTTTATCGCCAACAGATTATTATCCACTAATAGGCGAAGTCACACGGTAAAACATTACAAGTGAACAAGTGAATGTAAAATATGAATGATCAGTAAGAGACAAGGCGACAAGACAATCACATGAAAAACACTGGATAAGAGAGATGAAAGACAAGACAGTAACGACATGACAAACACTAAATAAAACAGATAAGAACATCCCTAATACAGCTCAGTAAGCGATCTGACATAGCTCACGACGTGACTTCTAAAAGTGCTAAAATCATCGTTAAAAAAGTCGTCGCCGCTCAGGGCCGGCGCCACATATTTTCGGTTGGGGGGCAGCTTTTACAAAAAAGGGCTCTTGGCCAAAAGGGCCCACCCAGCCTGCAATATTATGTAATATATATTTAATATAATTTCCGTCTTTCTCGTTCCCGCACAGATTACCATTTATTTATGATCAAACTTGAACACTTTAAATAGAGCATCACAGCCTTTATTTTCAAGTGACATTTTGGCGTCACACAGTTTATACTCAATGTGACTAAGTTATGAACTATAACTTTTTCATTTCTTGCGACATGTACGAAGGATGTTTGCTATAGTTCACTAGTTACCAGAAGGCATTTACTAGTCATCACATTTTCTTTCGGTGCTATCATCTCAGACAGGCACGTAACCAGGATTTCGTCCAGGGGGCGCCTCGAAAGGGCCCCCCGGAAAAAAAGTCTTATGCCCTGGATATGCATTCCCATCAATGCGTCGTATATGGTACGGACTTCTAAAAATGTTATTGGGCGTTTAAAAGTGCGTTAAAAAGTGCTAAAGTAAACTATTTTGCCCAATTATATAGGAAAGTAGCAACATCACACATAAATGCGCCGATAAACGACCCGATTTTTTTTCTACCCGCATATGATTAAATTTGCAGTTAAATTGCGCCGCGGAGCGTCGCGAAAATATGGAGTTGAATTCCCTGGACAACTGCATTCTTACTGTTGAAAGGCTCAGGGCCCCTTCAGATCGTCTAGGGGCCCTTCCGACCTTTTCAACGCCCTTCCAACCTGTTCAGGGAATCATCTGGGATCCGCGAGAAGACATGATGTCGAGTGGGTGATATATATTAAATACAAAGAGGGCTTACTCTACAAGACAAAATAAAATCGGAGTTTTCGGGTATATTGTAACACCTATGTATTATTGGCTGGGACTGGCTGGGAGTACTGGCTGTGGGACTATTTGGCAAGGGACTGTTCAGAGGGACAGGGGTTCAGGAGGGGCTGTACTGGCTGCTTTGTCGCCCTGCCGACATGCTCAGGACATGCCCAGGGACCAGGCATGCCCAGGGACCAGACATGCCCAGGGACCAGGCACGTAGCCAGGATTTCGTCCAGGGGGGGGCCTCGAAACGGTCCTTCCCGAGCGTTGAAAGGGCCCCTTCCCAAGCGTTGAAAGGGCCATACAAAACGGATGAAAAGGCACGTTACAAGGATGAAAAATGGAGTATGACAGGTATGGCATGGGCCATACCAACTGTTAGGAGCTGGAGTTAGCGAACTGCCATATAAACTTTGGAACCAGCGACACCAATTTGGAATCAGCTATTCCAACATGGAATATTTTTTAACTCAAGATCTGGACTCTTAAACAAATTGCGCCGCGGAGCGGCGCGAAAATGTTGAATCTTATGCCCTGGATATGCTTTCTCATCAATGTGTCACATTGCATATGGTGCGGACCTCTAAAAATGTTTTATTATGCGTTTAAAAGTGTGGTAAAAAAGTGCAAAAGTGAACTATTTTGCCCAATTATATAGGAAAGTAGCAACATAACACATAAATGCGCCGATAAACGGGCCTATTTTTTATAAGCCGCATATAATTGACATTGTAGTTAAATTGCGCCGCGGAGCGGCGCGAAATGTTTAGTTGTATTCCCTGGACAACTGCATTCTTACTGTTGAAAGGCCCAGGGTCTCTTCAGATCGTCTAGGGACCCTCCGACCTTTTCAACGCCCTTCCCACCTGTTGTGTTCAGGGACTCATCTGGGATCCGCAAAGCGAAAAGACATGATGTGGAGTGAGTGATATATATATAAAATACAAAGAGGGCTTACTCTACAAGGAAAATTAAAATTGGAGCTATTTGGTATATTGTAACACCCTGACAAAGGGTGTTACAATACACCCGAAACCTGCGCTTTTAATAAAAAAAATTGTGGAGTAAGTCCTCTTTGTATTAAATCTTCATCTGGGATCTCTACGTGCTTTTGGTCCTTCCGGTCTGACCAGGGACTCCTCTGACCTTCCAAGAAGCCCCTCTTGTGTGTCAAGGGGCCATTCGGCCTGTCCAGAGGTCCTTCTGACCTGGCCAATTGCTGCACTGGCTGCTTTGTCGCCCTTGCGACATGCTCAGAGGCCCCTCCGACCTGCCCAGGGGCCCCTCCAATCTGGCTAAGAACTCATCCGGCATGTTCAAGGGCCCTTCCGACCGGCCCAGGGACCCTTTCGGTCTAGTCAGGGGCCCCTTTGACTTGCCCAGGAGCCCCTCCGATCTGCCCAGCGACTCTTCGGATCGAACTGCGCTGGATGCTTTGTCGCCCTGCCGACATGTTCAATTGGCCCTCCGACCTGCCCTAGGACCCCTCCGTGCTGGCTAGGGGCCCATTCGGCATGTTCAGAGGCCATTCTGACCCACCTAAGGGCTCTTTCAATCTGGCCCCTCTGATCTGCACAGGGGCCCTAGTAACTTCCCAGGGGCCCTCCGACCTTCTCAGGGGCCCTTATCACCTGGCAAGGGACTGCTGCCCTGACCGCTTTGTCGCCCTGCCGACATGCTCAGGGGTCTCTCGACCTTCCCAGGGGCCCTCTGTGCAGGCTAGGGGCCCATTCGACGTGTTCAGGGGGCCCTCTGACCCGCTCAGGGGCCCTTTTGGTCTGGACAGGGGCCCCTCTGAAATGCACACTGCACAGGGCTCTTTTGAACGTACAAGGGGCCCTCTGGTCTTTCAGAGAGGGCCCTGATGACGCTAAAGGGCCTCTGAAGTGATCTAAACTCTCTAAAGACCGCGCTTCGCGTGGTAAAGAGGCCATGATATCGCGCTTCGCGCGGTCTCGTCGGCCCTTTTCGGCACGCACAGCGCGCCGAAAAGGGCCCTCCTGTCCTCCAGGAGGAGGGGGCGCATCCGCCGCCCCCCTTGGCTATGTGCCTGATCTCAGATGACATCAAAACGTCCCGAAGGTGGAACGACGAGCACCGTTCAGGGACGCATATTCGCGCGCCATATGCCGATCAGGAACCTCGCGGGTCTCCTGATGGACATGGCACTTGACAGACTGCCACAGAGTTGAGCTTGCGCTGCTTCATCGCGCCCCGGTTCAGTCTGAGAGAACATTCAGCTCGTCCGCCCGCCAGGCTGGCCGAAAAGGGCCAAGCTGGCGGTGGGAGGGGCAGCTGCCCCTCCTGCCCCCCCCCCCCCCCCCCCGCCCTCCCTGTGGCGCCGACCCTGGTGACACCCGTTCCGCTGTAAGTCGACATTATTGTGCTTTAAATTGACAGGGCGCGCCATAACTCGACACGCCATAACTCGACTGTCAGCCCCAAACTGCGCCCTCATATCGCGCCGGTGCTTGACAAAGTGAAAAACTGAAAATTTGTCACGAAAAGACGTGAAAACATGTCAAATGTAGTCATATGACAGACGAACTGTGTCAAAAAATTGTATTCACCATTTGGCACAGTTTTCCATGCATTTTTCCAAGAAATCAGCATTTGTTTGCGCCGCCACCAAACTGCGCTCGAATCTGACTAATGTGCGCTGCAAAACGACGGCTCATATTTCCGCTTAGCGGTACTAGACATTCTTATTTTCGATTTTTATTTCCTTAAAAAATAATTATTTTCATATTATTAATATGCGTTTTGATCACCTCCGTGCACTCTTTATGGCCATACTATCTGTTTGCAGCGTAATGCCAATTGTTTTTGGAGTTCGTCTTACAAAAAAATTGTGCACGAGTTGGCCCTGAGGACCAGGTAGGATGCTTATATCTTGACATGACATTGAGCTAGAAATCGTGAAATCTTGAATTTTAAAATAAGGTTTGAAACTCGAAGTGAGTGATTGTAGGTGATAGAGACGTGCTAAAAAAAATCGTTTCTATATACAAAATACAGTATATAATCTTGTATATTCGTCAAAATTAAGGTTTTGCGATGCCAACCTCGTCGGCGAAGAGCGCAGTTACCGATGACTGCGCTCGTATACGACGCATTGTCCGAAAATCATGTAGATCGGGGGCGCAGTGCGCTGTCATTTGATATTTCGGAAATACGACATAAATGTGCCCCGGTTTGACGCTGTTATAAGACATTCATTATCATACGTTATAATACGTATCAAACTTCGTACGATATGTCTCAACTGCGTCACTTTTCCTTGCGCTTTTATTTGACATTTCTGCGCCACGCGTTGACAAAAAGACATAATTTATTTAAACCTAAATCAGTTTTACATGTAGAGACCCAGCAATTACTGCGCAACGATTGACTCATTTGCGCCATTTTCACTGTGCTGTAACGAGATATTTGCAATTATGCGTTTTAACACGACTTACCTACATTCTAGCGATATCCCAAGAAAGAGAGTACCCTGAGTCTTAATTAGAACAAAGCAAGGGTGGATCTAAGGGCTACCGGGTGATGTCTCCGAAAGCTTCAACTATCTTCTGGCCCGGGAAACCAGCGTAAGTATATATTTAACATGCGCAGTGGAGGGTGGGGGCACTTTTGTGCCCCCCTCCCCCCCCCCCCCCCCCTCCACATATTTTCGTGAATATTTCGAAAACGAAACTAACGGAGGGCCCTTTCAGGCCGATGGAGGACCCTCTCAGGTCGACGACGGCCCTTTGAGGCCAACGGAGGACCCTCTCAGGTCAACTGAAGACCCACTCAGGCCGACTGATGGCCTCTTCAGGCCAACGGAGGGCCCTATCAGGCCGACGGAGGATCCTGTCAGCCCGACGGAGGATCCTCTCAGGCCTACGGAGGGTCCTTTCAGGCCAGAGAACAGGGGACAGAGAGACGTTATGAGGTTCTGCAAAATATAAGATAGCAAATGAAGCACCTTGGCAAGAGCCCAAACCTGAAAGAAATTGATCACAGAGGGGTGAGGTTTCAAAGTTTCACTGGCAGTCCATTTATCGTGACATTCCTACGTCGATGACCTTATTGTAATATATATATTGTAACCTATATACGACCTTGATTGCAATGAGTAATGACAAAAACCATGATTTATATCAGATAGACCAAAACAACAACCACTCGTTTCCAGAATCCCAGATACCACCCGACCGCGCACGTTCGAAATCGCAACTACTGCGACGACGGGGCCGAGCGCTGAACCGCCGCCGACCAGGTATCCAGTGACGTCACACCTAATGTTAAACCACCGGGCGATCCGCACATAGGAAAGCTCGGGACGATAGCCCCCTGAGAGAAATGACGTCGTTTACAACATTACCGCCTCTGGCGACTGCGTTCTGAAACAGACCTTCGCGTTTTTGTTTGTTTGTTTGTTTAGGCAGCTGTTGATTGTTGGCGCACTTCTCTACAAATGCGCTATTATTTCAGATTAAAAAAAACATGGAAAATGCGTCTGCCCTTGGCGCAGTTGTGTGCACTTTTCATGTCAATCTTACTGAAAATCGGCAATGTGCCAAGGACGCTCCTATGTAAAATATTGAAAGAATCCACGTTTGTTCTATATCATTATAATCTTTATAGATTTTTCTTGCTTAATATATGAGAAAAATCCATCTAAATAGTAAGGAAATACGAAAATTAGCTTTAAAAGTGGTGTCGTCTCAAAGCACACAATGTCGAACGCGGGCGCGGCCAAAAGTCACGTTACGGCGTCTGCGTCGGGTGGCGGCGGCCGGCTGCTCCGGTGGTCTCGTGCGGCATCTCAACGACATCGGACCACTGACGACTTCTAGCCAGCCTTCACCAGCCCTCCACCGCTTCCGGGTGCGGGACCCTGTCCACGTGTTTGTGGCAGGGTCGTTAGACCCTTAGATAGGTAGCCCTTAGATATTTTTAAGTAGGTAACGTAATTTCCACAATTTGCAAGGTAGAGAACCCGCTTCATTCTTTAGATTAATTGCAGCTGGCAACACGTTCTGCCGTGTGTGCCACGTTAACGTAACTTAGGCTATTCATTGAACTTTCCCCTCCCTCCTCCGGTCATGCCGGCCCACCAACCTGTGGTGGACCGGTGCCGACCATCTCCCCGACCCGACCCGGCCATCACGCCGTCGGACTGGGGCCCCCCCGCCCGCCGCTCAGTCCCCCTCCCAGTCCCCCTCCCAGCCCCCCTCAGGGGCCCCGCCCGCCCCGTCCAGGGGCCCGGCTGTTGCCGGACTCCCATCCCCCCGACCCACCCCCCCCCCCCCCCCCCCCCCCCCCCCCCGCCCCTCCGCCCCTCCGTCCCCCCGACCCCCCGACCCCCCCCCCCCCCCCCCCCCCCGCCCCTCCGCCCCTCCGTCCCCCCGACCCTCCGACCCCCCTCTGGGGTCCCCCCCGGTGCGCGACGTCGCACCTCCCCGGTCGGATCCACTCCCCGCTCCCCTCAGGGGCCTCCCAGGGTCCGACCCGGAGCACGGCTCCCCCCGACCCCACCCCCCCGGACGGGCCCGCTTGCCTCCTTATGTGGCGAGCGGATGGCATTCCATTTAGGAATGTCAACCCGTTCCAGGTCCGGCGCTGGCTGGTCGCCATCTGTGGCGACGCAGCCAGCGCCAAACCCATTCGATCGGGAGCACTCCTGATCGAGACACTGACGTCCCAACAGAACGATCTCCTCCGGGAACTCGCACACCAAGGGGTGTGCGAGGTGACTCGCCTGTCGCCATCGAAGCGGCGACCCGATCAGCCCAACCCGCTGATTCGGCTCCGCTTCCGAGGCAAGGAGCTGCCGACCCACATCCACTGTGGGTACGTGGCTGCCCCCGTCAGGGAGTGGATCCCGCCCCCCCCCCCCCCCGGCAGTGTCAGCAGTGCTGGCACTACGGCCACCTCAAGTGGACCTGCCGGGTGCGCACCGCCACCTGTGGTCGGTGCGCTGGCGAGCACGGCACCGAAGGGTGCACGCGCGCAGCACGCTGCGCCTCGTGCGACCAGGCCCACCCGGCCTGGGACCGCCGGTGTTTGGCCTGGGGTCTCGCTCGCGAGACAGAGCGCTTGAAGCGCGGCGACAGTCGGCGCCCACCGGACGCCCCGCCCTCCACCTCTCTCAGCCCAGGTCTCGCCCCCGGCGCTTGGCCGCCCCTCCCACCTCCCGGAACCTCCCCCCACCCCACCGGCCTCCCGCCAGACCCCCCAACCGACAGACCCCCCGACCACCACCCCAGCTCCCCGAGGCATCTCTGTCGGACCTCGAAGGCGCCGTTGCCGCTGATCCACCGGCACCGCGCCCCCCAGCCCAACCAGCCGAGTCGAACACCGACTCAGGCCCCGCCTCCCCGGCCTCCCCAGCACCAGCGGAGAGCCGATTCTCGGAGGACCTCCCCTCGGACGACTCTCTCATGAGAGCCGTCTCCCGGAAAGTCGCCCGCAACCCCGCCCAGTCCCCGCCCTCCCGCCCCAGCTCCCCGCCCGCCCGCCCCAGCTCCCCGCCCGCCCGCCTCTCCCCGCCATCCCTCCCCTCCCCCCACCCTCCTTCCCAGCTCCCTCGTAGCCCCTCCCCCCCCCAGCCCCCCTGAAAGTAACCGCTACCGCCGCAATTTGAGACGGTTGAACAAGAAACAATAAATCACCTCCAACAAATACTTCATTAAGTTATTTCTGACTAACTGTTAAATCGTGCTGCTGCTGACGTGGGAGTTGTGTGTTGGCTGCCGGTGTCTTGTCGCGGGGGCCCCTGCTGGATTGGTAGCGCGGCGAATGGTTATGGCTTGGCTGTTCGTTGCGTGGCTGATTTGGCGGGGGATTTCTGCGATGGGACGCCGATGGTTGATGTGTGGTTTTGCGTTGGCGGCGGCATGATTCCCTGCCAAACCAGTCGGAAATAACTTCCTGACTAACTGTTAAATCAAGTTACTGCTGACGCAGGAGTTGTGTGTTGGCTGCCGGTGTCTTGTTGCGGGGGCCCCCTGCTGGATCTCGGCCGCGCGGCGAATGGCCGGTGCTGTTCGTGACGTGGCTGATTTGGCGGGGGATTTCTGCGATGGGACGCCGGTGGCTGATGTGCGATTTTGCGTTGGCGGCGGCATGATTCCCTGCCAAACCAGATCACACGCCGATGCTGCGCCGCGGTGCGGTGGCTGCTGCGCTGCGGTGCAGTGTCCGCTGCGCTGCGGTGCAGCATGTTAAATTATGTTAAAATCACGCTGCTGCCGACGTGGGGTTGCGTGTTGGCTGCCGGTGTCTTGTTACGGGGGCCCCCTGCTGGATCTCGGCCGCGCGGCGAAATTCGTTGCGTGGCTGATTTGGCGGGGGATTTCTGAGATGGGACGCCGATGGTAGATGTGCGGTCTTGCGTTGGCGGAGGCATGATTCCCTGCCAAATCAGTCGCGCAACGAAAGGTTCCATTGGAATTCGTTGTTCATTTCTTAACGTAATGCTCCTCCCAACCCTCCTCTCCCCTCTACCCCGCTCTTGCCAAAGCCGAGTAGTTGAACACCCGCCCCTGATAACATATGCCGATGCTGCGTTGCGGTGTGATGGCCGCTGCGCTGCGGTGCGGTGCTCACTCCACTGCGCTGCGGTGTGGTGTCCGCTGCGCTGCGGTGCAGTATATTAAATCATGTTGCTGCCGACGTGGGGTTGCGTGTCAGCTGCCGGTGTGTTGTTGCGGGGCCCCCTGCTGGATCTCGGCCGCGCGGCGAATGGTTTAGTGCTTTGGCTGTTCGTGACGTGGCTGATTTGGCGGGGGATTTCTGCGATGGGACGCCGATGGCTGATGTTCGATTTTGCGTTGGCGGCGGCATGATTCCCTGCCAAACCAGATCACACGCCGATGCTGCGCCGCGGTGCGGTGGCTGCTGCGCTGCGGTGCAGTGTCCACTGCGCTGCGGTGCAGTATCCACCCTGTCAATCTTTTTTACACTGTTAGGTGATAGTTATCTTGTATTGATAGGTCCCCTCTTAGATTATCTCTACCAAACACGTTTAGCTAAACAAATATAACAGGGTTTTTTTTTTGCCTTGCGCATTTTTGGCCCACCGCGCAGGTTTTTCCCCTTTGCTATAGACGCCGGTTTTTTTTATTATTCAGGACTTTTCGCCCAGCTAAACACACCCCACAACCAGGTCTCGCCGAGGCGCCGGAGCTAGGGAGACTGGCAACAGTCTCCCGCTGTTGCAATGACGGCACCCCACGGCTCCACCAACACTGACACTGTTCAAGTGTATGTAATAAAAATATGTATGTATGTGTGTCTCGTGTTTTACTTATTTTTGACCTTGAACGAAATACTTAACGTAATGTTAGATATTATATTTACTTTGAACAAATAATTGTTCCGGGTACAAATAAACCGGTTGACGTAATTAGTAACGTAAAATAGCTGCCCTAGTCCCTAGTTTGCTCCAAGTCACATAAACCGGTTAACGTAGTTTTTTGCCTGGCAAATTGCCAGAGGTCATTGCCCCTCCCCGGAAAATGGCTATAGGCCGTTCCGGGAAAGAAAAAAAAATCTCGTGCGGCGGCGCAGCCTGGCGTCCGTCGCCCGTGGCGGCGTCTCCGGCGGTTGGCGGTGCGGATCGGATCCGGCCATGGCCCGGTTTTTGTACGGTTAGTGAAGGGTATTCGATGCATGGATTCATTCAGTATTGTGGTATTGCTTTTTAGCGCTCCTGGGCAGGGCGCTCCCTGGCCGATGACCACGTGTTTGAGTAAGGCAGTAACTGTACCTTCGCGATGTAAAGCCAACCGGGTTCGATTTGAGTGTCAAACACTCCCACACACACTCACACAAACACTCACGCACACGTACAGGCGCACACACAAACACAACAGCTTCACTCAGCTTGACCACACGTGTTCGGGGGCAGCACGGGCCGTGCCAGGTGTGGTCAACAATTTCATAATATCAGTATATTGCATCGTGCCTTTGTCCCTCCAGCTCTGCCGGACAGAGTTCAATTGTCTAAAGCACTTACTAATTACTAATTAATAATGGATAAAATCAAAATTATGTCTATGAACTGCCGGGGCCTTGGCGATCAGAAAAAACGACGAGATGTAATGCATTACATTCGAAACAAAAACTTCAATATTATATTCCTACAGGATACACATTTGACAACAAAGACAATACCGTACTTTGACAGCTTATGGCGAGGTAAATCTTATCACTCATGTTTCTCATCCAGAAGCCGAGGGACAAGTATTTTATTTAGTAGTAACTTACAATGCACCGTAATGTCAGATCAGATTGTGGCAACTACGTCATAGTTACGTGTAAAATTAACACTGAATCGTATGTTTTCGTAAATATTTATGGACCGAACGAAGATCGCCCATCCTTTTACAGAGAGTTGAATCAAAGATTAGAACAATTCAACGTCGATTACATAATCGTCGCAGGAGACTTAAACTTTGTGATAGATCCAGTTGCAGACTCGTTTAATTATGTCGGGGAAAATAATACACATGCAAAACAAACTTTTCTAGAGCTATCATATAAGTACAACTTAATTGATGCATGGCGTCAGTTGCATCCCATGGCCCGTAATTACACCTAGTCGCGGATAAATCCTTTAAAGCGTGGACGTCTAGACATGTTCTTTGTTAGCGATGACCTTTTGAATTATGTGTCAGATGTCGAAATGTTTCCAGGATATCGTACAGACCATAACATAATAACCTTATCAATACAAAGTAAAAATCAAAGAGGAAATGGTATCTGGAAATTTAATATTTCACATTTAACAGACGAAGATTATATTAAAACGGTAAAATCTTGCATCGGCGACACAGTCCGACAATACGCGGTCCCTGTATATGATAACGTAGTGTATAATGATGATAAGTATTATAAATCCATACAACTAACAATAAACGACTGCCTTTTCTATGAAACTTTTATTATGATGATTAGGGGAGATACAGTTAAGTTTTCTAAACAAAAAGCAAAACGCGTAAGGACAACAGAAGCGAAGTTAATGGCCGAAATTACTGAAGCAGAAAACAAATTTACATCATCAGGCCTTCAAAGTGATGCTACTCAGCTAAACATAATCAAAACCAAACTTGAAGAGCTAAGACGTCCAATTATTGACGGACTGATTGTTCGGTCGCGGGTGGCCTGGCATGAGCATGGGGAGAAAAATTCGAAGTATTTTGTATCTTTAGAGAAAAGAAACTATAACAAGGAATGCATTCAATATATCAATGACGGGAATGACATAATTTCAAAGGCGGATGTAATAATTGAAAACTTCTCGAAAATTTTGCAAAATAAATATAATTCCAGGGATAGCAATACGCCAGATCCTTCATTCATAGCGAATCATATAACAAATAGGCTAGATTCAAACAATAGGACGGAACTCGACGCGGATATAACGTCGACGCGGACTCCCGGTTCAAATGGCTTCCCTGTCGAATTCTTCCGTTGTTTTTGGTCAGAAATAGGCCCATTTCTGTACCGGGCAGTTAGAACCTCGTTGACTGAAGGCACGGGGGCGCCAACCTGTGACGTCACATGCAAATTCCAATCAGCTGTTGTACGGTTACGCTGTTTCTCGGATTGAGCGCGCCGCCGCAGTAGAGCTGCAAATTTAGTGGCCACCCAGGCCACTGAGTGGCGGTATTTAACGACCTGACTGTTGATTATAATAGCTAAAGAAGCATTATTCAAGCTATATTGTTAAATTAATTTATTTGGCTTGTGCTAGCATTACTTTCTGTGAAAATAAAAATCAACAAGTGCAAATAACTTCTTACCTAAATCAATACTATTTATTATATAGTCTGTATTTATCTCATGAAAATAGGCGTAGGAACAGGGGGGCAGGGGGGGGGGGGGGGGACACCCCCCCCCCCCCCAACTTTTTGGATTTTAGCATTACGCCTATGGGCGTTGCATGTAAAGAATCGACTTCAGAATGCCTCCTGCCCCCCCAACTTGAACATAGTTCCTACGTCCCTGCTCATTAGTCATGTCATACCCATGAGTCATGCCATACTCATGAGTCATGTCATACTCATGAGTCATGACATACTCATGAGTCATGCTCATCAGTATGCACGCACGGTTTATATGAAACCTTCCTTGCTTTCGATGCTGTAGTCTCTATTCATATTTAGTCCCTTTTACCTTTTACGAAATGATTTGGATACTTTTGTTGCAATACATATCAAAGCAGGAATGCCACTGTCCAGCCACTGTACCTACAATTTTGTTTCTGTTTGATATCTGAATGGGCCCTTGATTACTGCGACGAAAGTCCTATTCCACCCGCAGTCTCCGAACAGTCTCCATAATTATATTACACCTTATGCAATATTCTCCTTTCTCTCCAAGCACATACTTTAGCTTGGCCTTCGCTGATGCAACCAGTTAGCGTTTCCCTTCCCGGTTAAACAGGTCCTGCTTTTTCTGCAGAAGTTTCTACCGTCTGGGAATGGTGCAAAAAAATCCAGATAATTTCGCCGTGGCCGTATATTTCCATCATGCGTCGGCGAGAGGTCATCGACATCATATTTTTGTTTCTTCTCAAAAGATACGCACGCTAGTAAAGAAAAGGAACAATACATAACCAGCATAGGAACATAACCAGAACATGACATCTTATACTGTCATATGCTAACAGTAACATGCCTACTACATATCACGCATTTACATGCCGCATCATCGCCTATTTCAACTATTTGTCACCTATTTGATTTGCCACCCAGTCACTTCTATCCTAATAAAACATACGCATATGCGCATACCCACACAAATGACGCAAACGAATATTAGTCGAACGAAACGAATGACCGATATCGGTGATAAGTAGCCGATATTCAGACGTTGGAACCGTGAGTGACAAATACATCAGCAGCTTTTACGAAGCATAAATACACGTGGAAACATCGAGTCGATTGCTACATAACAATAAAGGCGCATGATGCGTGCGAGCACAAATACAAGCTCAAACATCTCGTCTCCAGCAATGCGCTCAGTCAATCTTTTTGCAGACAGCATACCTCACCACTATCTGCAGCACGCAATCTATTAGTGCGCAAAGACAAACTACATGTCGCATACTACGCTTTGGAGTTTTTGGGCGCCTCAACTGCTCAGGTTATTGGCGATAGACTGTGCGTCTTGTAGACGACACAATGCTGGTGGTGGTGGCCGCCAGGGCCATCACCACGCTGTCGCTCCGCATGTACTGGACCGGGCCGCCGCGGCCTGGTGACGGCCGGACACCGATGGCGGAACGATCCCCATAAGCACGGTACCAGCATTGGGGCCAGCTTGCGGTGGCGCTCGCTCGCGCGGCTCTGGCCGCCGCACGGTGAACCATCTTGGTATTATCTTATATCTTGGCATTGGCTTGGTGAGCCTCTTGAGCAGATGGTCGGTCTCGGCATCGGGCTGCTTATTGAACACAACGGCCAGCGTCTTGGCAGCGCGCGCCGCCGTCAGCGGGTGCCGCTTCTTCAACGCCAGCTTGGCGAGCATCACGGTGACGATGTCTTGCAGCGGCGCAGCCACGCTGGGCCGGGCGGCGGCCAGTAGCGCCGTCAGCTGCGTGTGCTGCCACGGCGCCGCGTGAGAGAGCGGCACGCCGTGCCACCGCTCAGCCAGCGTGCTCAGCACGTGATCGCCGTCTCCGTTAAGAAAGAGGCCGTCCGCTCCACGATGTCAGTCACCGTGGCCAGCACGCGCTCGGTGGCGGTGGCCTCCTCGCGGCTGACGCGCACCTGCCGCACCAGCAGCAGTGACAGGGCGGCGCGCGCCGCCTCCAGCCCGGTCACGCCGGCCGCCACCGCCGCCAGCTGCCGCTCAGCCTGGTTCTCCGGCGATACCACACCTCTGTTGAGCTGGGTCAGCAGCGGCTGCACCAGAGCCGTCACCACGGCGGTGGGGTACCGGTCGGCGGCGGCCCCGATACAGGTCAGCGCCGCCGCCCGGACCGCGGCGTCCTCCGTCGTGTCCAGACCGGCCAGGTGCTCCGCCAGTGGTGCCGCCTCCGCCTCGCCCACCAGCCAGGGGCAGGAACTGAGCACAGAGAGCGCGGCCGTTTGCAGAGGCCGGTCTCCGCCGGCCAGCTCGGCCAGCAGCACGGCAGCCAGCCAGCCGCGGCCGCAGCGGCTCCACAGCCGGCGACTCGTCCGCGCCGCCGTCCGCCAGCAGCCGGTCAAGCGCGCTCAGCGTCTCCAACCGCTCGGCGGCCGAGTCTCCGCGCCGGCCTCCAGCTGGCCAAGCAGGGCCGGCACCGCCTCACCCAGCACCGCCGCCGAGCGGTTGGAGACGCTGAGCGCGCTTGACCGGCTGCTGGTGGACGGCGGCGCGGACGAGTCGTCGGCTGTGGAGCCGCTGCGGCCGTGGCTGGCTGGCTGCCGTGCTGGCCGGCGGAGACCGGCCTCTGCAAACGGCCGCGCTCTCCGTGCTCAGTTCCTGCCCCTGGCTGGTGGGCGAGGCGGAGGCGGCACCACTGGCGGAGCACCTGGCCGGTCTGGACACGACGGAGGACACCGCGGTCCGGGCGGCGGCGCTGACCTGTATCGGGGTCGCCGCCGACCGGTACCCCACCGCCGTGGTGACGGCTCTGGTGCAGCCGCTGCTGACCCAGCTCAACAGAGGTGCGGTATCGCTCTTGGACCCAGAGCTCCCGGCCGCCACCCAGAGCTCTTGGAATAGCTTGGCCGGAAGCACACTGGCCGGACACAGTGCCGAGGCTGCTGTCCACGGAGCAGCACTTGTTCGCCAGGAAGCCAGCGGCGTACGCCAGAGCTTCCCGGACGAACTCCAGACTGGCCGCCACGGGGTGACCAGATGGCGGTCCTTGGTGGGTCTGCGCATCTTGCAGGAGCTGGCTGGACTGCAAGTCGTCGTCCGGATCATCAATAACCGCCCCCTCGTCCCTGAGGTCCTTCAGGACGCTGTCGCTCAGGTACACAGGATTCTTCTCCTCCATGGCGACAGAGGCGCTGGAGGCCGAAGGCTGACTTCTTGAGCCGGCTGCCACTGCCGGTGAAGCGCCCATCCGCAGCAGCCGGATGCGCGCCCCGCCGGATCCGCAGCAGCCGGAGGCCTAACATTGATGCCTAACAATGCTACAATGAGGTCAACATTTAACGGACTTTTAAATGAAGCGAAATTCAGTCAAATAATTTCGAAGCATCAAGCTTATTTGCTTCCCAAAGCCAATGGTGTCATGTGCAAATATATTGAGTTCCTTGCATATCCAGTTCAAGTTCGAAAACAAAACATCAGTGAGATAAAATTTGCAACAAGTATGATAAAAGCAGCAGTTACTCAAATGTTTGATGTACTTTCTCAGCATATCAAACTGGCAGTGATAAAGAAACATCCAAGGATCATGATGATCATATTGATAGGGTCAACAACTGTAGCCTCGGACACATCAAAACATCAGACGTTTCATGCTATTGGAATGTAGATACCAATGCACTAAAGTGCCAATACTTTATCAGTGCCTTAGTGCATCAGTATTGTGTGCACACACTGATAGCGTGAAACAAAAATGAGGTTTGGACATCTTCACCTTATGTCAAAACACTGGTGTATTGGGGTTTTAGGGCGCCACAACATTATGCGCTATAGCACAGACTTCATGATGTTAGTAGTTTTTCAGTGCTTAAAGGGAATGTTTCACCTTTCTGAAAGTTGTCAAATATACATTGGTTGTAGTAGAAAATGTGAAGAAGTGCTGCTGAAAACGATTGTGATATTTTTCGCTCAAAGTCACTTAACGTTATACAAATAAAGTTTTTAGATTTGGGCGAAGGACGTCATTATATACCGCTGCTGATTGGCTGAAAAGGTGTCTGTTAGCCAATCAGCGGCTGCACCAGCCTGGATTCATTTTGCAAATGGTAAATTAAATTGCTTAAAAACGGTTAAGTTTTGGGGAAAATGACCTGAGTAATTTAGACATTTAAATAGCGGCCCAAGATATTGGCTATCTCAATTTAATACTAATACAAAGGTGAAACATTCCCTTTAAGTGTCAGCATCTTCTGCACCACATATAGTAGTCTGGCATTTTAAACATCCAACAATTGGACAATGACAGCCGACAGGGGACAGAAGACAGTGATAGTTGGCAAGACATGACATGTATTTTATTCAAAACATTGCATTTCGGACTTTAATGATTAGCACACTATTGTGAGGCGCTAATTGAGTTATTTGTGCTAGCACTGAACATGTTCGAGTTCAGTCAGTCCTTCCACTATATGCCTGTGCTGTATACAGACGGTAACCGTCACAGTACTGCTGAGTCCTAATATTTCCATGCTTAACACAATATTTATGATTTGCATGCATTGTTTTCGCAGATCCGGTACATGCCCGGGACCAACACCGACCCGACGCCGGTGGAGGTGAAGACGCGCATCCGGCTGCTGCGGATGGGCGCTTCACCGGCAGTGGCAGCCGGCTCAAGAAGTCAGCCTTCGGCCTCCAGCGCCTCTGTCGCCATGGAGGAGAAGAATCCTGTGTACCTGAGCGACAGCGTCCTGAAGGACCTCAGGGACGAGGGGGCGGTTATGGATGATCCGGACGACGACTTGCAGTCCAGCCAGCTCCTGCAAGATGCGCAGACCCACCAAGGACCGCCATCTGGTCACCCCGTGGCGGCCAGTCTGGAGTTCGGCCGGGAAGCTCTGGCGTACGCCGCTGGCTTCCTGGCGAACAAGTGCTGCTCCGTGGACAGCAGCCTCGGCACTGTGTCCGGCCAGTGTGCTTCCGGCCAAGCTAGTCCAAGAGCTCTGGGTGGCGGCCGGGAGCTCTGGGTCCAAGAGCGATACCGCACCTCTGTTGAGCTGGGTCAGCAGCGGCTGCACCAGAGCCGTCACCACGGCGGTGGGGTACCGGTCGGCGGCGACCCCGATACAGGTCAGCGCCGCCGCCCGGACCGCGGTGTCCTCCGTCGTGTCCAGACCGGCCAGGTGCTCCGCCAGTGGTGCCGCCTCCGCCTCGCCCACCAGCCAGGGGCAGGAACTGAGCACGGAGAGCGCGGCCGTTTGCAGAGGCCGGTCTCCGCCGGCCAGCACGGCAGCCAGCCAGCCGCGGCCGCAGCGGCTCCACAGCCGACGACTCGTCCGCGCCGCCGTCCACCAGCAGCCGGTCAAGCGCGCTCAGCGTCTCCAACCGCTCGGCGGCGGTGCTGGGTGAGGCGGTGCCGGCCCTGCTTGGCCAGCTGGAGGCCGGCGCGGAGACTCGGCCGCCGAGCGGTTGGAGACGCTGAGCGCGCTTGACCAGCTGCTGGCGGACGGCGGCGCGGACGAGTCGCAGAATGTGGAGCCGCTGCGGCCGCGGCTGGCTGGCTGCCGTGCTGCTGGCCGAGCTGGCCGGCGGAGACCGGCCTCTGCAAACGGCCGCGCTCTCTGTGCTCAGTTCCTGCCCCTGGCTGGTGGGCGAGGCGGAGGCGGCACCACTGGCGGAGCACCTGGCCGGTCTGGACACGACGGAGGACGCCGCGGTCCGGGCGGCGGCGCTGACCTGTATCGGGGCCGCCGCCGACCGGTACCCCACCGCCGTGGTGACGGCTCTGGTGCAGCCGCTGCTGACCCAGCTCAACAGAGGTGCGGTATCGCCGGAGAACCAGGCTGAGCGGCAGCTGGCGGCGGTGGCGGCCGGCGTGACCGGGCTGGAGGCGGCGCGCGCCGCCCTGTCACTGCTGCTGGTGCGGCAGGTGCGCGTCAGCCGCGAGGAGGCCACCGCCACCGAGCGCGTGCTGGCCACGGTGACTGACATCGTGGAGCGGACGGCCTCTTTCTTAACGGAGACGGCGATCACTTGCTGAGCACGCTGGCTGAGCGGTGGCACGGCGTGCCGCTCTCTCACGCGGCGCCGTGGCAGCACACGCAGCTGAAGGCGCTACTGGCCGCCGCCCGGCCCAGCGTGGCTGCGCCGCTGCAAGACATCGTTACCGTGATGCTCGCCAAGCTGGCGTTGAAGAAGCGGCACCCGCTGACGGCGGCGCGCGCTGCCAAGACGCTGGCCGTTGTGTTCAATAAGCAGCCCGATGCCGAGACCGACCATCTGCTCAAGAGGCTCACCAAGCCAATGCCAAGATATAAGATAATACCAAGATGGTTCACCGTGCGGCGGCCAGAGCCGCGCGAGCGAGCGCCACCGCAAGCTGGCCCCAATGCTGGTACCGTGCTTATGGGGATCGTTCCGCCATCGGTGTCCGGCCGTCATCAGGCCGCGGCGGCCCGGTCCAGTACATGCGGAGCGACAGCGTGGTGATGGCCCTGGCGGCCACCACCACCAGCATTGTGTCGTCTACAAGACGCACAGTCTATCGCCAATAACCTGAGCAGTTGAGGCGCCCCAAAACTCCAAAGCGTAGTATGCGACATGTAGTTTGTCTTTGCGCACTAATAGATTGCGTGCTGCAGATAGTGGTGAGGTATGCTGTCTGCAAAAAGATTGACTGAGCGCATTGCTGGAGACGAGATGTTTGAGCTTGTATTTGTGCTGGCACGCATCATGTGCCTTTATTGTTATGTAGCAATCGACTCCATGTTTCCACGTGTATTTATGCTTCGTAAAAGCTGCTGATGTATTTGTCACTCACGGTTCCAACGTCTGAATATCGGCTACTTATCACCGATATCGGTCATTCGTTTCGTTCGACTGATATTCGTTTGCGTCATTTGTGTGGGTATGCGCATATGCGTATGTTTTATTAGGATAGAAGTGACTGGGTGGCAAATTAAATAGGTGACAAATAGTTGAAATAGGCGATGATGCGGCATGTAAATGCGTGATATTTAGTAGGCATGTTACTGTTAGCATATGACAGTATAAGATGCCATGTTCTGGTTATGTTCCTATGCTGGTTATGTATTGTTCTTTTTCTTTACTAGCGTGCGTATCTTTTGAGAAGAAACAAAAATATGATGTCGATGACCTCTCGCCGACGCATGATGGAAATATACGGCCACGGCGAAATTATCTGGATTTTTTGCACCATTCCCAGACGGTAGAAACTGCTGCAGGAAAAGCAGGACCTTTCTAACCGGGAAGTGAAACGCTAACTGGTTGCATCAGCGAAGGCCAAGCTAAAGTATGTGCTTGGAGAGAAAGGAGAATATTGCATAAGGTGTAATATAATTATGGAGACTGTTCGGAGACTGCGGGTGGAATAGGACTTTCGTCGCAGTAATCAAGGGCCCATTCAGATATCAAACTGAAACAAAATTGTAGGTACAGTGGCTGGACAGTGGCATTCCTGCTTTGATATGTATTGCAATGAAAGTATCCAAATCATTTCGTAAAAGGTAAAAAGGACTAAATATGAATAGAGACTACAGAATCGAAAGCAAGGAAGGTTTCATATAAACCGTGCGTGCATACTGATGAGCATGACTCATGAGTATGACATGACTCATGAGTATGACATGACTCATGAGTATGGCATGACTCATGGGTATGACATGACTAATGAGCAGGGACGTAGGAACTATGTTCAAGTTGGGGGGCAGGAGGCATTCTGAAGTCGATTCTTTACATGCAACGCCCATAGGCGTAATGCTAAAATCCAAAAAGTTGGGGGGGGGGTGTCCCCCCCCCCCTGCCCCCTGTTCCTACGCCTATTTTCATGAGATAAATACATACTATATAATAAATAGTATTGATTTAGGTAAGAAGTTATTTGCACTTGTTGATTTTTATTTTCACAGAAAGTAATGCTAGCACAAGCCAAATAAATTAATTTAACAATATAGCTTGAATAATGCTTCTTTAGCTATTATAATCAACAGTCAGGTCGTTAAATACCGCCACTCGGTGGCCTGGGTGGCCACTAAATTTGCAGCTCTACTGCGGCGGCGCGCTCAATCCGAGAAACAGCGTAACCGTACAACAGCTGATTGGAATTTGCATGTGACGTCACAGGTTGGCGCCCCCGTGCCTTCAGTCAACGAGGTTCTAACTGCCCGGTACAGAAATGAGCCTATTTCTGACCAAAAACAACGGAAGAATTCGACAGGGAAGCCATTTGAACCGGGAGTCCGCGTCGACGTTATATCCGCGTCGAGTTCCGTCCTATTGTTTGAATCTAGCCTATTTGTTATATGATTCGCTATGAATGAAGGATCTGGCGTATTGCTATCCCTGGAATTATATTTATTTTGCAAAATATTCGAGAAGTTTTCAATTATTACATCCGCCTTTGAAATGATGTCATTCCCGTCATTGATATATTGAATGCATTTCTTGTTATAGTTTCTTTTCTCTAAAGATACAAAATACTTCGAATTTTTCTCCCCATGCTCATGCCAGGCCACCCGCGACCGAACAATCAGTCCGTCAATAATTGGACGTCTTAGCTCTTCAAGTTTGGTTTTGATTATGTTTAGCTGAGTAGCATCACTTTGAAGGCCTGATGATGTAAATTTGTTTTCTGCTTCAGTAATTTCGGCCATTAACTTCGCTTCTGTTGTCCTTACGCGTTTTGCTTTTTGTTTAGAAAACTTAACTGTATCTCCCCTAATCATCATAATAAAAGTTTCATAGAAAAGGCAGTCGTTTATTGTTAGTTGTATGGATTTATAATACTTATCATCATTGTACACTACGTTATCATATACAGGGACCGCGTATTGTCGGACTGTGTCGCCGATGTGTCGCCGATTTTACCGTTTTAATATAATCTTCGTCTGTTAAATGTGAAATATTAAATTTCCAGATACCATTTCCTCTTTGATTTTTACTTTGTATTGATAAGGTTATTATGTTATGGTCTGTACGATATCCTGGCAACATTTCGACATCTGACACATAATTCAAAAGGTCATCGCTAACAAAGAACATGTCTAGACGTCCACGCTTTAAAGGATTTATCCGCGACCACGTGTAATTACGGGCCATGGGATGCAACTGACGCCATGCATCAATTAAGTTGTACTTATATGATAGCCCTAGAAAAGTTTGTTTTGCATGTGTATTATTTTCCCCGACATAATTAAACGAGTCTGCAACTGGATCTATCACAAAGTTTAAGTCTCCTGCGACGATTATGTAATCGACGTTGAATTGTTCTAATCTTTGATTCAACTCTCTGTAAAAGGATGGGCGATCTTCGTTCGGTCCATAAATATTTACGAAGACATACGATTCAGTGTTAATTTTACACGTAACTATGACGTAGTTGCCACAATCTGATCTGATATCTGTCATTACGGTGCATTGTAAGTCACTACTAAATAAAATACTTGTCCCTCGGCTTCTGGATGAGAAACATGAGTGATAAGATTTACCTCGCCATAAGCTGTCAAAGTACGGTATTGTCTTTGTTGTCAAATGTGTATCCTGTAGGAATATAATATTGAAGTTTTTGTTTCGAATGTAATGCATTACATCTCGTCGTTTTTTTCTGATCGCCAAGGCCCCGGCAGTTCATAGACATAATTTTGATTTTATCCATTATTAATTAGTAATTAGTAAGTGCTTTAGACAATTGAACTCTGTCCGGCAGAGCTGGAGGGACAAAGGCACGATGAAATATACTGATATTATGAAATTGTTGACCACGCCTGGCACGGCCCGTGCTGCCCCCGAACACGTGTGGTCAAGCTGAGTGAAGCTGTTGTGTTTGTGTGTGCGCCTGTACGTGTGCGTGAGTGTTTGTGTGAGTGTGTGTGGGAGTGTTTGACACTCAAATCGAACCCGGTTGGCTTTACATCGCGAAGGTACAGTTACTGCCTTACTCAAACACGTGGTCATCGGCCAGGGAGCGCCCTGCCCAGGAGCGCCAAAAAGCAATACCACAATACTGAATGAATCCATGCATCGAATACCCTTCACTAACCGTACAAAAACCGGGCCATGGCCGGATCCGATCCGCACCGCCAACCGCCGGAGACGCCGCCACGGGCGACGGACGCCAGGCTGCGCCGCCGCACGAGACCACCGGAGCAGCCGGCCGCCGCCACCCGACGCAGACGCCGTAACGTGACTTTTGGCCGCGCCCGCGTTCGACATGGTGTGCTTTGTGACGACACCACTTTTAAAGCTAATTTTCGTATTTCCTTACTATTCAGATGGATTTTTCTCATATATTAAGCAAGACAAATCTATAAAGATTATAATGATATAGAACAAACGTGGATTCTTTCAATATTTTACATAGGAGCGTCCTTGGCACATTGCCGATTTTCAGTAAGATTGACATGAAAAGTGCACACAACTGCGCCAAGGGCAGACGCATTTTCCATGTTTTTTTAATCTGAAATAATAGCGCATTTGTAGAGAAGTGCGCCAACAATCAACAGCTGCCTAAACAAACAAACAAACAAAAACGCGAAGGTCTGTTTCAGAACGCAGTCGCCAGAGGCGGTAATGTTGTAAACGACGTCATTTCTCTCAGGGGGCTATCGTCCCGAGCTTTCCTATGTGCGGATCGCCCGGTGGTTTAACATTAGGTGTGACGTCACTGGATACCTGGTCGGCGGCGGTTCGGCGCTCGGCCCCGTCGTCGCAGTAGTTGCGATTTCGAACGTGCGCGGTCGGGTGGTATCTGGGATTCTGGAAACGAGTGGTTGTTGTTTTGGTCTATCCGATATAAATCATGGTTTTTGTCATTACTCATTGCAATCAAGGTCGTATATAGGTTACAATATATATTACAATAAGGTCATCGACGTAGGAATGTCACGATAAATGGACTGCCAGTGAAACTTTGAAACCTCACCCCTCTGTGATCAATTTCTTTCAGGTTTGGGCTCTTGCCAAGGTGCTTCATTTGCTATCTTATATTTTGCAGAACCTCATAACGTCTCTCTGTCCCCTGTTCTCTGGCCTGAAAGGACCCTCCGTAGGCCTGAGAGGATCCTCCGTCGGGCTGACAGGATCCTCCGTCGGCCTGATAGGGCCCTCCGTTGGCCTGAAGAGGCCATCAGTCGGCCTGAGTGGGTCTTCAGTTGACCTGAGAGGGTCCTCCGTTGGCCTCAAAGGGCCGTCGTCGACCTGAGAGGGTCCTCCATCGGCCTGAAAGGGCCCTCCGTTAGTTTCGTTTTCGAAATATTCACGAAAATATGTGGAGGGGGGGGGGGCACAAAGTGCCCCCACCCTCCACTGCGCATGTTAAATATATACTTACGCTGGTTTCCCGGGCCAGAAGATAGTTGAAGCTTTCGGAGACATCACCCGGTAGCCCTTAGATCCACCCTTACTTTGTTCTAATTAAGACTCAGGGTACTCTCTTTCTTGGGATATCGCTAGAATGTAGGTAAGTCGTGTTAAAACGCATAATTGCAAATATCTCGTTACAGCACAGTGAAAATGGCGCAAATGAGTCAATCGTTGCGCAGTAATTGCTGGGTCTCTACATGTAAAACTGATTTAGGTTTAAATAAATTATGTCTTTTTGTCAACGCGTGGCGCAGAAATGTCAAATAAAAGCGCAAGGAAAAGTGACGCAGTTGAGACATATCGTACGAAGTTTGATACGTATTATAACGTATGATAATGAATGTCTTATGACAGCGTCAAACCGGGGCACATTTATGTCGTATTTCCGAAATATCAAATGACAGCGCACTGCGCCCCCGATCTACATGATTTTCGGACAATGCGTCGTATACGAGCGCAGTCATCGGTAACTGCGCTCTTCGCCGACGAGGTTGGCATCGCAAAACCTTAATTTTGACGAATATACAAGATTATATACTGTATTTTGTATATAGAAACGATTTTTTTTAGCACGTCTCTATCACCTACAATCACTCACTTCGAGTTTCAAACCTTATTTTAAAATTCAAGATTTCACGATTTCTAGCTCAATGTCATGTCAAGATATAAGCATCCTCCTGGTCCTCAGGGCCAACTCGTGCACAATTTTTTGTAAGACGAACTCCAAAAACAATTGGCATTACGCTGCAGACAGATAGTATGGCCATAAAGAGTGCACGGAGGTGATCAAAACGCATATTAATAATATGAAAATAATTATTTTTTAAGGAAATGACATCGAAAATAAGAATGTCTAGTGCCGCTAAGCGGAAATATGAGCCGTCGTTTTGCAGCGCAGATTAGTCAGATTCGAGCGCAGTTTGGCGGCGGCGCAAACAAATGCTGATTTCTTGGAAAAATGCATGGAAAACTGTGCCAAATGGTGAATACAATTTTTTGACACAGTTCTTCTGTCATATGACTACATTTGACATGTTTTCACGTCTTTTCGTGACAAATTTTCAGTTTTTCACTTTGTCAAGCCCCGGCGCGATATGAGGGCGCAGTTTGGGGCTGACAGTCGAGTTATGGCGTGTCGAGTTATGGCGCGCCCTGTCAATTTAAAGCACAATAATGTCGACTTACAGCGGAACGGGTGTCACCAGGGTCGGCGCCACAGAGAGGGCGGGGGGGGGGGCAGGAGGGGCAGCTGCCCCTCCCACCGCCAGCTTGGCCCTTTTCGGCCAGCCTGGCGGGCGGACGAGCTGAATGTTCTCTCAGACTGAACCGGGCGCGATGAAGCAGCGCAAGCTCAACTCTGTGGCAGTCTGTCAAGTGCCATGTCCATCAGGAGACCCGCGAGGTTCCTGATCGGCATATGGCGCGCGAATATGCGTCCCTGAACGGTGCTCGTCGTTCCACCTTCGGGACGTTTTGATGTCATCTGAGATCAGGCACATAGCCAAGGGGGGCGGCGGGTGCGCCCCCTCCTCCTGGAGGACAGGAGGGCCCTTTTCGGCGCGCTGTGCGTGCCGAAAAGGGCCGACGAGACCGCGCGAAGCGCGATATCATGGCCTCTTTACCACGCGAAGCGTGGTCTTTAGAGAGTTTAGAGCACTTCAGAGGCCCTTTAGCGTCATCAGGGCCCTCTCTGAAAGACCAGAGGGCCCCTTGTACGTTCAAAAGAGCCCTGTGCAGTGTGCATTTCAGAGGGGCCCCTGTCCAGACCAAAAGGGCCCCTGAGCGGGTCAGAGGGCCCCCTGAACACGTCGAATGGGCCCCTAGCCTGCACAGAGGGCCCCTGGGAAGGTCGAGAGACCCCTGAGAATGTCGGCAGGGCGACAAAGCGGTCAGGGTAGCAGTCCCTTGTCAGGTGATAAGGGCCCCTGAGAAGGTCGGAGGGCCCCTGGGAAGTTACTAGGGCCCCTGTGCAGATCAGAGGGGCCAGATTGAAAGAGCCATTAGGTGGGTCAGAATGGCCTCTGAACATGCCGAATGGGCCCCTAGCCAGCAGGGAGGGGTCCTAGGGCAGGTCGGAGGGCCAATTGAACATGTCGGCAGGGCGACAAAGCATCCAGCGCAGTTCGACCCGAAGAGTCGCTGGGCAGATCGGAGGGGCTCCTGGGCAAGTCAAAGGGGCCCCTGACTAGACCGAAAGGGTCCCTGGGCCGGTCGGAAGGGCCCTTGAACATGCCGGATGAGTTCTTAGCCAGATTGGAGGGGCCCCTGGGCAGGTCGGAGGGGCCTCTGAGCATGTCGCAAGGGCGACAAAGCAGCCAGTGCAGCAATTGGCCAGGTCAGAAGGACCTCTGGACAGGCCGAATGGCCCCTTGACACACAAGAGGGGCTTCTTGGAAGGTCAGAGGAGTCCCTGGTCAGACCGGAAGGACCAAAAGCACGTAGAGATCCCAGATGAAGATTTAATACAAAGAGGATTTACTCCACAATTTTTTTTATTAAAAGCGCAGGTTTCGGGTGTATTGTAACACCCTTCGTCAGGGTGTTACAATATACCAAATAGCTCCAATTTTAATTTTCCTTGTAGAGTAAGCCCTCTTTGTATTTTATATATATCACTCACTCCACATCATGTCTTTTCGCTTTGCGGATCCCAGATAAGTCCCTGAACACGAACAGGTGGGAAGGGCGTTGAAAAGGTCGGAGGGTCCCTAGACGATCTGAAGAGACCCTGGGCCTTTCAACAGTAAGAATGCAGTTGTCCAGGGAATAAAACTAAACATTTCGCGCCGCTCCGCGGCGCAATTTAACTACAAAGTCAATTATATGCGGCTTATAAAAATAGGCCCGTTTATCGGCGCATTTATGTGTTATGTTGCTCCTTTCCTATATAATTGGGCAAAATAGTTCACTTTTGCACTTTTTTACCACACCTTTTAACGCATAATATAGCATTTTAAGAGGTCCGCACCATATGCAATGTGACACATTGATGAGAAGCATATCCAGGGCATAATATTCCACATTTTCGCGCCGCTCCGCGGCGCAATTTGTTTAAGAGTCCAGATCTTGAGTTTAAAAATATTCCAAGTTGGAATAGCTGATTCCAAATTGGTGTCGCTGGTTCCAAAGTTTATATGGCAGTTTGCTAACTCCAGCTCCTAACAGTTGGTATGGCCCATGCCATACCTGTCATACTGCATTTTGCATCCTTGTAACGTGCCTTTTCATCCGTTTTGTATGGCCCTTTCAACGCTTGGGAAGGGGCCCTTTCAACGCTCGGGAAGGGCCGTTTCGAGGCCCCCCCCCTGGACGAAATCCTGGCTACGTGCCTGGTCCCTGGACATGCCTGGTCCCTGGGCATGCCTGGTCCCTGGGCATGCCTGGTCCCTGGGCATGTCCTGAGCATGTCGGCAGGGCGACAAAGCAGCCAGTACAGCCCCTCCTGAGCCCCTGTCCCTCTGAACAGTCCCTTGCCAAATAGTCCCACAGCCAGTACTCCCAGCCAGTCCCAGCCAATAATACATAGGTGTTACAATATACCCGAAAACTCCGATTTTATTTTGTCTTGTAGAGTAAGCCCTCTTTGTATTTAATATATATCACCCACTCGACATCATGTCTTCTCGCGGATCCCAGATGATTCCCTGAACAGGTTGGAAGGGCGTTGAAAAGGTCGGAAGGGCCCCTAGACGACTTGAAGGGGCCCTGAGCCTTTCAACAGTAAGAATGCAGTTGTCCAGGGAATTCAACTCCAAATTTTCGCGACGCTCCGCGGCGCAATTTAACTGCAAATTTAATAATATGCGGGTAGAACAAAAAAATCGGGTCGTTTATCGGCGCATTTATGTGTGATGTTGCTACTTTCCTATATAATTGGGCAAAATAGTTTACTTTAGCACTTTTTAACGCACTTTTAAACGCCCAATAACATTTTTAGAGGTCCGTACCATATACGACGCATTGATGGGAATGCATATCCAGGGCATAAGACTCAAGGGGCCCTTTCGAGGCGTCCCCCGGACGAAATCCTGGTTACGTGTCTGTCTGAGATGATAGCACCGAAAGAAAATGTGATGACTAGTGAATTCCTTCTGGTAACTAGTGAACTATAGCAAACATCCTTCGTACATGTCGCAAGAAATGAAAAAGTTATAGTTCATAACTTAGTCACATTGAGTATAAACTGTGTGACGCCAAAATGTCACTTGAAAATAAAGGCTGTGATGCTCTATTTAAAGTGTTCAAGTTTGATCATAAATAAATGGTAATCTGTGCGGGAACGAGAAAGACGGAAATTATATTAAATATATATTACATAATATTGCAGGCTGGGTGGGCCCTTTTGGCCAAGAGCCCTTTTTTGTAAAAGCTGCCCCCCAACCGAAAATATGTGGCGCCGGCCCTGAGCGGCGACGACTTTTTTAACGCTGATTTTAGCCCTTTTAGAAGTCACGTCGTGAGCTATGTCAGGTCGCTTACTGAGCTGTATTAGGGATGTTCTTATGTGTTTTATTTAGTGTTTGTCATGTCGTTACTGTCTTGTCTTTCATCTCTCTTATCCAGTGTTTTTCATGTGATTGTCTTGTCGCCTTGTCTCTTACTGATCATTCATATTTTACATTCACTTGTTCACTTGTAATGTTTTACCGTGTGACTTCGCCTATTAGTGGATAATAATCTGTTGGCGATAAAATAAAATAAATAAATAAATAAAAAGCCGTGCTGCAGCTCCGTTAAGGCGGCCGCACACTTGGCCATTCGGCGCGCGATATCACTGCGACATTCCGCGGTTCCGTGGTGTTCAGCACAGAAAAAGCTCGTCCGGACCAGCTTTATTCCGCGATATCGCGCGCCGAATGCCGCAGTGTGCGGCCCGCATGACACGCGAAGCTCGGGACACTTCCGTCGTGCGGCGCCGGTCGCGGTTCCACCATGCGGCGCCGGTCGCGGTTCCACCATGCGGCGCCGGTCGCGGTTCCACCATGCGGCGCCGGTCGCGGTTCCACCATGCGGCGCCGGTCGCGGTTCCACCATGCGGTGCCGGTCGCGGTTTCACCATGCGGCGCCGGTCGCGGTTCCACCATGCGGCGCCGGTCGCGGTTCCACCATGCGGCGCCGGTCGCGATTCCACCATGCGGCGCCGGTCGCGGTTCCACCATGCGGCGCCGGTCGCGGTTCCACCATGCAGCGCCGGTCGCGGTTCCACCATGCGGCGCCGGTCGCGGTTCCACCATGCGGCGCCGGTCGCGGTTCCACCATGCGGCGCCGGTCGCGGTTCCACCATGCGGCGCCGGTCGCGGTTCCACCATGCGGTGCCGGTCGCGGTTCCACCATGCGGCGCCGGTCGCGGTTCCACCATGCGGCGCCGGTCGCGGTTCCACCATGCGGCGCCGGTCGCGGTTCCACCATGCGGCGCCGGTCGCGATTCCACCATGCGGCGCCGGTCGCGGTTCCACCATGCAGCGCCGGTCGCGGTTCCACCATGCGGCGCCGGTCGCGGTTCCACCATGCGGCGCCGGTCGCGGTTCCACCATGCGGCGCCGGTCGCGGTTCCACCATGCGGCGCCGGTCGCGGTTCCACCATGCGGCGCCGGTCGCGGTTCCACCATGCGGCGCCGGTCGCGGTTCCACCATGCGGCGCCGGTCGCGGTTCCACCATGCGGCGCCGGTCGCGGTTCCACCATGCGGCGCCGGTCGCGGTTCCACCATGCGGCGCCGGTCGCGGTTCCACCATGCGGCGCCGGTCGCGGTTCCACCATGCGGCGCCGGTCGCGGTTCCACCATGCGGCGCCGGTCGCGGTGTCCCTCGCTTACCTGGTCTGGTATGTGGCATCTGTCAGGCCCGGCAGCGGGCACGGTAACCTGCAGGACATCCCCGTCCCGTGACGTCCCCGGTCACGTGACCTGGCAATGTGGACGGCTGGTGGTGACTCGCAGGTCACGTGCGCAGTACAGCGGAAGCAATTCCAGTGGGGTCGCCGACCCCGAGGGGGCAAAATAAACGCCCCAGGGTTCAACATTGGCGCATTACGTCACGGGCCGCAGACAGTCGTGGTGTGCTAAAATGACAATACAAAATAAAACTCACTTTTCATTTGTGAAAAATACATCCAAATTTTCTTCTTATAAAAAAAATGCAACCGGACAGGAGCCCCACCTTAAAGGGGCCCCGCATTTCATAAAGAGTGAGGGGGCACGTGGGTCAGTGTGTCCCCCTTGTGTGCGCCTCTGGTATGAGGCACACTTCGCGTCTTATTTCATATAGCTTCGAACTCCTTAGAGCTTCGAACCGTTACACGTTTTCGCGATAACTTTTGCTTTCTATATTTTCGCGGTGTGCCGCTTCGGATGATAATACAAAATGCAAATTGAACTATGTTTCGACAAAATTTATGGAAAAACTTGTATATCATTTCAAAGCTCTTGCAATTTTGATCAAGATGTTATCTCGACCCGACTATTTCCGGTTTTTGAAAAAACATGGGTTGCAGTTCAAAGAGAGTGTGCTGTTGTGGTGTGTTGTACATTGGAGAACCGATTGTGAATATTTGCCAATTTTAATTTCAGCGACTAATAGGTGTTTTTCAGTCGTCAGTTTCTTGTCCTTTCAGATATGCATTCAAAGTTTAGCTCAAACCTTCGGATTTTCTACAACGCTGTCATTTGGAAGAGCCCACACCCTTGCCCCACCCTGCATTTTTATTTTGCTAATTAGACAGTTAAATTCAAATTGCTTTCTTTTTTTATATAAGTCCCACATATCAACGTTAATATAAATTAACCCAAATATCCATAGTCTAAATACCTTTTTAGCCTAAACAAAACAGCTGAAAAAAGTGATCACCATAGGGTCTGTGTTGAAGGCCGGCACTCGGCGCTACCTAGTATTCTATTTACCGTGACTGAAGGTTACGAGCTTCCTTCTCACCGTAAGGGCATCATTACACTTATCCATAAGAAAGGGAAATCACCTCATACTTATAAGGGATGGAGACCAATAACATTGTTAAATTCAGACTATAAGATTATATCAACCGCAATCGCCATGAAACTTAAAAAGGTAATGCCAAAGTTAATTAGCCCAGCGCAAACAGCCTACACTTCCGGCCGGTATATTGGAGAAAATACAAGGCTTGTGCTTGATATAATTAACTGGACCAATAACAATAAAAAGCCAGGGATGATAATAGCCGCTGATTTTGAAGCGGCTTTCGAGTCGGTCGATTGGGATTATTTAAGATTAGTCATTAGCGAGCTTAACTTTGGCCCAAAACTGAGAGCATTAATAGACCAAACATTTGTAAATACTAAAAATCAATCACGTATTCTACTAAACGGATATCTCGGCAAAAAATACAGCTAGAACGTGGCATAAGGCAGGGAGACCCAGCCTCAGGATACCTATTCAACATAGCAGTTGCTGTATTGGCTGAACAAGTTGCGAAGTCTAATCAATTGACTGGAATACAAATAAATCAGAATCAAGAAATAAGAATAAGTCAATACGCCGACGATACAATTATATTTGTAGACGGAACTGAACGTTCAATCACAGGAGCTGTCAAGGAGCTAGTCACTTTCGGCAATCACTCGGGTTTGAAAATAAACCTTGAAAAAACCGCAGGTATGTCAGTAGGGATAGCAGATCAGATTAGCACAGAACATAGCATACAATTTGTGGATGAGCTGACAGTTCTGGGGATAAAAATAGACCGAAACGGTACAAATGTGACGGAACGTAATATGCTACTAAAAATGCCTGCATTAAAAAATGAATTGGAACAGTGGAAAAGACGTAACCTTACACCAATTGGAAGAATATGTATAGTCAAGGCTTTGTTACTCTCTAAACTTGTACATTTATTCATCGCACTTCCTAACCCTTCAAGTAAATGTATAAAAGAACTAGAGAGGCTTCTATTTGCATTCATTTGGGGTCATACGAAAGATAAGATAAAACGTACTAAACTAGTACAAACCCAATCAAAAGACGGTTTAAACATGGTGCATATAGAGTCATTTATCAAATGTATGAAACCAGTGGCGCACGCAGGGGGGGTCAAAGGGGTCAGCTGACCCCCCGAAATTTCTGAGGGGGGCCCGCATCAAAAGGACCCGTGTTTTGACCCATACCTGGTAGGGGCCCGGTGCTGGCAAAGGCGTGATGCCCGGTCTTGGTCGGGCCCGATCGAGGCAGAGGACCGGTGCTGGCAAAGGCGTGATATGGAGCCCGGTCAGGACGAGGGCCCGGAAACAACAGGGCCCGCTCCTTGCAAATGATTTGATACGGGCGCCTTCCTAGTAGGGGTCCGTTCCTGGTGGGAGCCCGATCAAGACAGAGCCCCGGTGCTGGGAGAGGCATGATATGGGGCCCATTACTGGTAGGGGCCCGGTCTTGGTCAGGCCCGATCGAGGCAAGGGCCCGGTGCCAGCAAAGGCGTGATATGAGGCCCGGTCAGGACGTGAGCCCGGTCACAACAGGGCCCAGTCCTTGCATATTCTTGATACGGGCCCGTTTCTGGTGACACGGGCCCGTTCCTGGTAGGGGCCCGGTCCTGATCAGGCCCGATCGAGGTAGGGGGCCCTGTGCTGGCAAAGGCGTGATACGGGGCACGGCAGGACGAAGGCCCGGTCACAACATGGCCCGGTCCTTGCATGTACTTGATACTGGCCCGTTTCTGGTAGGGGCCTGGTCTTGGTCAGGTCCGATCGAGGCAGGGGCCCGGAGCTGGCAAAGGCGTGATATGGGGCTCGGTCAGGACCAGGGCCCGGTCACAGCAGGGCCCAGTCCTTACATATTCTTGATACGGGCCCTTTCTGGTAGAGACCCGTTCTTGGTCAGGCTCGATCGAGGCAGGGGCCCGGTGCTGGCAAAGGCGTGATAAGGGGCCCGGTCACAACGGGCCCCGGTCTTTGCATTTGTTTTAGACGGGCCCGTTACTGGTAGGGGCCCGTTCCTGGTAGGGGCCTGATCAAGGCAGGGGCGTGATATGGGGCCTCTGTCGAAAACTAGTGGCTAGAGCAAACATTAACTAAATTTATCCTTTTACAACTGAGAAATATGCGTGTTTTTCCCCCATAGGGTTACATGGAAAAGGTCACGATTATAACTTGACCTTAGGTCATCGATATAGAAAATCCGAGATATTGTAGGCCCTAATGACGTCATGACATGCCATGAGTTTCATGTCGCTCGATTAACCACTGTGCCGGCGGTGTTACCTATAAGTTGTTTGGTCATGTCATTTGACCCGACCTGGTGACCTGACCTGGCCTGTTCGGGACCCATTTTTTGGCCAAAACGTGGCGTAGCTATTCATTTCAAGTTGCTGAAAGTTTCAAGTCCATATCTCTATGCGTTGTCTGATTATGGCGAAACAAACAAAGGAGGGGGTGGCGAAAAACGCCACCGCCCCCGAGCGCCTCCAGGGTTAATTCCTATTCCGTTCGCGAACGTCCATTAGCGTAGTTTATACGGGACTTTGACGTCCAAAGGCTGGGACCTTTAAAACTGCAGAGAACATGAATATGGGTGGTTGGAAAGGAAAAAGGCGCCATAATTTGGTACAATTTCTAAAATTTCCTCAATTTCCGAAGAGATAATTCATTCAGGCCTAGAGAATATAAAGTCCCGTGTAAACGCGGTTTCTATATACACCCCAATTTGCGCATAAGCATCTCAAACATCTATGGGCGTAGCCAAATAATATTGTAACGCTCAACTTCACTGATGAAATAAAATGCTTCGCTATTTGACACATGTTACATTTCATCGTCAATACTAAAGATGTACGTAGGGACCGATATTTTGAGTATCCAAGCCCACCAAAGACAATGGGTAGCAGATCTCCCGAGAGAAAAAAACGCCTCTAGTTATTACGACGTTTGAAATTTTTTAACGCGATCTGTTCCCCGTGCTTCTCTCATTTTGACCAAACTCCAGAAAGCCTGTGCGCAACTTCCAGACAGGTATACAGCAACTGGTTGACACCAGGCCCTGGATTCGTTGGTTATGCCTTCCCAGGTCATGCGTAAGATCGTCTCCACATTTGTTGTGATGCTGTATGTTGTAAAAATCAGCCATGTATCGCGCCAACTGATCACACATACCTACTACGAAAACACCGTATCGGTTCACCACTACTGCGTGTTGTCATTTACCTGATTTCGTCAACTCTCGACAGTTGTACCGCACATCAGTAGCACACGCACCTAAAATTCGCACATCTGTAGCACACGCAGTCACCTTACACGACATTGACAAGACAATTATCATGTCTCAGATCCTATGCTGTAGGGGGCCCGCTCAAAAACAAGTGACCGAAATCCGCGAAGTTTTCTCAAAAACGGATGGGGGCCCGCACACAAGGGGTCCGCTTTTAGGATCTGACCCCCCCGAAATGGAATCCTGCGTGCGCCACTGTATGAAACTGACGTGGTTGAAACGATTGGCAACATCACGTGCCGACTGGACACTACTCGCTACACAGGAACTTCCAGACATCGAATTGTTGTTAACGTACGGATGTGGGAAGTTGCAACAGATACAAAGCAAGTTATCAAGCCCTTTCTATATAGATGGCATCGATGCTTTGATAAAGTGCAATCGCGAATATAAACCATGTAACGAGGAAATTATATCTGAGAAAATATGGTTTTCAGATTGGACAAAATATTCAACAAAAATAGTTAGAAGTTGGAACGAACGAGGATTACGCTTCATAGGAGACTTATATAACTCAAACACAGGAACAATTTATTGCAAGCAAGAAGTAGAAAATATGTATGGAATTAGTATGACGTTCTTATGCTACGAAACCTTAGTGCGAAGTCTGCCGCAGGATATACGTAGAAGTATTGACAAGACGCTGATAAATAAACCAAACATACCATATAAAATAAACTTAGTATTGAATAACAAAAAGTTCTCAAAGCAAGCTTATAATGCGTTTATTTCGAACGCTTCAACACAAAATAACAATACCAGCGAACGTCTGCGAGCAAAATGGGTGGCAGATATAAGTAATTACACGGAAGGAAGTTTAGATAATGTTAGTGCTGCAACGACCTCCACTTATCTTCTATACCTTCATTTTCGAATAGTAAA
>JAXIVJ010004222.1:0-12500 GCA_036785665.1 Chirona hameri | reverse complement strand
ACAACACACACACACACACACACACACACACACACACACACACACACACACACACACACACACACACACACACACACACACACACACACACACACACACACACACACACACACACACACACACACACACACACACACACACACACACACACACACACACACACACACACACACACACACACACACACACACACACACACACACACACACACACACACACACACACACACACACACACACACACACACACACACACACACACACACACACACACACACACACACACACACACACACACACACACACACACACACACACACACACACACACACACACACACACACACACACACACACACACACACACACACACACACACACACACACACACGCGCGCGCGCGCGGGATCCGACGATGCCGCTGATGAGGCGTTTGATGTTGTGTGGGTGATTGTATGTTTTGAAGTGTTTTCTATGTTAAAAAAGTGCACAGCTGATCCGTGTCATGTGTAATTTGTATATGTGTATAAATGTATGTTAAAATACACCACCGGCGGAAGCCGGATAAAGATAAAAGAAAGTCACGTGACAAGACTCGGTGACGTCACTGCGCTTAAACCCGAGACCGCACGCAGGGGAGCGCCGCTCACGATCAGACTTCACGATCAGATTCGGCAGGAAGACATTCATGGTTGTCGCCTGTCGGTATCCGGCGCAGGAATCCATCCCTGACGGCGCTCACCCGCCACGGACGCTCAGCGAATGTCCATTGTGAGCGAGTTGATCTCGGCGGCACGTGCAAGCAAAATTTTGCTGCTAGGTCTGCAGAGCTGATTCTCCCCGATAAAATGTTTCGGAGGAAGAGGAGGTCGTATTGGACTCTGCGCGCGGACAGTGAGGGGATCCAAAGTGATTTAGGAATGAGTTGTAGGATAGTGACGGACAGGTTACGGTGGTGTGACTGTTCAGCAACAGCAGGAATTTGTGCTGCACGCTATCAACTCGCTCAGCGTGGGTCTTGGCCGCCACAGCCCATATCACACAGCTATATTCCAGGATGGATCGGACATTCACAAAGTAGATGACAAGCAGACAGTGGTGGAACTTTATGAAATCGGTTGGGGGGGGGGGGGGGCAACGGCCGAATGCTCAAAATTCAAATTGAAACTAAATGTCCAATACTATATATATATATATATATATATATATATATATATATATATATATATATATATATATATATATATAAAATATAAAGTATAATTATTATGTAATAAACGTATTATAAACTGTTACAATTAATACAATTATGGAGCCGCTTTGTTCGTTTCACACAGGGGAAAATACCCAAACCTTTCCACCAATTTCTTTATTTCAGCCCATAAAATTGACCAATTACTAATTAACTGACATTGATATTTCGGTCATATTATGTTGTCGTTTTTTAAAGGACAGCAACACAATTCCGACAAATGGCAAGCGCCACTCGAGCCGACCGATCGCCCCCTCAAGTCGACCGAGAGCCCTCTAAGGGCGACAGAAGAGCCCCACAGGCACACTAGGGACCCCTACAGGCCGACCGAGGGCCACTCAGGCCGACTAAGGGCCCCTCAGGAAAACCGAGGGCCCCTTCAGGCCGCCCCAGAGCCCCCAGGCCGACCAAGGGTTCCTCAGACCGAAAAACACTTTGCAAGGCTCTCAGGCCGAACGAGAGCCACTCAGGCAAACCGAGGGTCCCTCGGATCCACTCAGGGCCCCTTCACGCCGACCGAGATTCCCTCAGGCAAACCGAGGACCTCTCAGGCCGACAGACCAAAGACCCATTCAAGGCGGCCGATTGGCACTGAGGCCGAGCAAGGACTCCTAATGCCGACAAAGGGCCCCTGAAGCCGATCAAGGTTCACTAAAGCCGACCGAGGGCCCCCTCAGACCGACCGAGTTACCCTCCAGGCCGACAGAGGGGCCCCTCAGGCCGAACCCCTCAAACCCACTAAGACCCTCAGGCCGACTGAGGCCCAATCAGGCCGACAAAGAGCCCCTCGGGCCCAACAAAAGCTCCTCAGGCTGCCCAAGCCGGACGAAATTCCCTCAAGCCGATCGAGGGCCCCTCAGGCCGACAGAGTTCCCATCCAGGCCTACCGAGGCCCCCTCCAGGCCGACAGAGGTCCCTCACGCCGACAAAGGATCTCTGAGGCCGACCAGGCCGACTGAGCCGACCGAGGGCCGGCAGGGGAACCCTCAGGCCGAACAAAGATGGCTCTCCAGGTCGACTGGGACCCCCTCCGACGGAGGAAGGACTCCCTCAAGTCCAGGGGCGCAGCCAGGATTTTGCGATGGGGGGGGGGGCTAACCGAAGCTCCCCTCCAGGCCCAACGAGGCCCGCTCAGGCTGACCAAGGGCTCCTCAGTTCAACCAAGGACTCTCTCAGGCCGAATTCGGTTAACCTCCTGGAGGGGCCATGACCCCCTAGGCCCCCTGGACACGATGGTCCGATGGCCTTTGATGGCTCGATTCCCTTGATGTTCCTCCGTATCAAACGTATTCTTTTAGCACGTATGTTGGGTATTTAGGATATTGCAATACCAGGGAGCCAAAAAGGCTGCATTAAAGGGACTATCCCACCTTAACATTATATTTGAGTTGAGATAGCAATTTTGATGGCTTGTCATTTAAATTAAGTATGGTAGCAATTAAAACAACCACAATGATCTAATCAAAAAGATATTCGAGTTTTATTTTGACATCTGTAAAAAATCAGGTCCATGTGTATTTGAATAGGGCCTCTAAACCGACAGCGTCGTCTCTCTTTACCCAACTGGTAATGATAGTCGACTTGTTTTAAGGTGAACTTTGGAGATATTTGCTACGTTTCAATGGTTTGGTAGTTGGTTTGTTTTGTATTCAAAGCGCCAGAATTGTCTCGAAATAATTGTGCCCATACTTTGGGAGCGTGAAGGATTTCTGTGTAGCTCTCTAGAGCTCAATATGACGTCATAAACCCAAATATTAAAACTTAACTTTTTATTAAATTGAGCACTTTTGCGAGAAACAAATGTCATAATCGTGTTCGGCAGCAATTACTTCATATTGTGCACCACAAGCGGCGTACATTTGAAAAAAAATTGGGAAGGTGGGACAGTCCCTTTAACTATCAGCCCTATTCCTGGCAAAAAAGAAATTTACAACAAATTCCATTGATCACCATTTAAATAGAGCACCCCGATGGCTAATTGTTCATGCTCCCCCTCTGCTATTCGCTAACCTGAACGCTCGAACCTTGTATCTACGGACTTGTTAGCAGAAGACAATCCTTGCTACCAACTTATCCATTATATCATAATCGAAAAAAGCAGTCGCATTGTGATTCCGTCAGCAGTCGCAGATGGAATCACAATGCTCGTATACTTCTAAGATGTAATACTCCTAAGATGGAATCACATCTTGATGTAATGAAATACGCAAAATTCAAAACAGACCAATCTGTACGAGTAGTCCTTGAAATTTTGGAAGGGGACAAATTTTGAAAAACATTGCGGTGGCCCGGATCACCATGGGGGGGGCTCATCTCAGCATGGGGGGGGGCTCGGGCCCTCCCAAAGATATATAGAGTTCCGCCCCTGCAAGCAGAGTCTTCTGATTGAATTTGACTCCACGCGTCCCAGTCTGAAATGATCGGATTAGCAAGCCCAATGCCCTGTTGGCCTGGGTTACGATCCGGGACACGTGTGAGGCAAAGTTTAACTTGCTCTCGAACACAACGCCGAGATCACGCATTTCATTTACGATCTCGAGCGGAATGCTATTTATAAGATAGGTGGTCCGAAAAATTGTCGGAGGCTTGCCGCTATAAAACTGCGGCCGGTGTGGTTGCCGATAGGACCGCAGCGGCGGCAGCTGTGCGGCGCGGAAGGACCGCCGGGCCGCCGCCGCTTCACGGCATGTTGCACCGGCGACTCGGCACAACATCCATCGGCTGCGGCGGCCAGCCGACACGGCCAGGAAAAGATGCGCCACACACCAGCCTGTGGCTACGCCGGCTGGCTCGCCGTGACGAGCCGACTCTAATGTGGAAGGTGAAAAATGGGGCTGCATGACAACTGCCGGATCTGAGTGGCGACCGGTGCAGGACATTTCAATGGGGGTGCTGCAGTGCACATGCCACCGAGCGGACCAGTGCTGACCAACGCAAGGGCGTTTTTGTAGGGGAAGGGGGGGGGGGGCAAATCCAGTGGCGTATTTCCACGAAACGTTGTTGAGCGGGGGGGGGGGGGGGTAGCGGGCCGTCAAGCCGTCAGCGAAAAGTTATTGACAGGGGGGGATTAGAGCGGGCCGTCAGCCGTCCGCCACAGTACGTCCGGCCGTATTTTTTTGTGGGGGGAATCACGGTTTCAGGACGACCTTTGGGGGGGGGGGGGGCATGGGCCCTTGGCCCTCCTGGATCCGCCTATGATGGACCAACGTGGATTGTTGGCTGTATGCATAGTTCAGCCAGACACAGACTAATGCGTTCTTAACATATACCGAGAGAAGGGCTTGTTAGTCATGTGATAGTTTTGGTTGGTGAATAATATTTGCTGGTCTTACTTGTGACATTTTATCGCACTCAACTTAATGGATTCCGAGTGTGGCATAGTTCAACCTACACAACTACGAGACCATGATCAGAGATGTGATACAATTTTGCTGTTGGATTGTGAAAAAACAATTCCACTTAGATGAATGGGGACCAAGTTGTTAGCTTGCCACCTAAAGGGACCCGTTGCAGCTAAAATATGCCACACGTGTTATTCATTCCGTATATTCATACCGCACAAGGTTGTCAATTAAGAAGAACTGTGTGCACCTGGCGGATCCAGGGGGCGGCAGGGCTAAAGCCCTTCCACGCTCGGGGAGGGCGGCAACAAAAATAAGCCCCCCCCCTCCCCAAAACAAACATCCGCTAACAGGCAATGAAAAAATCGGTACTGGACTGCGAAATAATTATATTTTTTGTGAAATAAATAAATTATAAACTTTTCCCTCGCTCGTGTTTCATCTATTTTGTAGCATTTTGGGTAGCAGTAGGAAAAGTCTGGGTGCTATTTTTGATCTGGAGCGATTCACAACCAACGTAAGTTATAATTGTAACTTGCGTTGGTTGTGAATCGGCTCTAGATAAAAAATAGCGCCAGACTTTCCCTACTGCTACCAAATGCTACAAAATAGAGGGGGGAAACACGACGAGGGAAAAAATTGTATTCACATTATTCACAAGAAGTTATTGTTCGCAGTCAGTACCGATTTTTCATCGCCAGTTTAGCGTTTTTTTTTGGGGGGGGGCTTATTTCTGTTACCGCCCTCCCCGAGCGTCGAAGGGGGGGGGGGCTTTAGGTCCTGCCGCCCCCCCTCCCCCCCCCCTTAGATCCGCCAGTGCACACAGTTCTTCTTAATTGACAACCTTGTGCGGTATGAATATACGGAATGAATATCACGTGTGGCATATTTGTAGCCTGCAACGGGTCCCTTTAGGTGGCAAACTAACAACTTTGGTCCCCCCATTCATCCTAAGTGGATTTTTTTTCATCTCCAATCCAACAGCAAAATTGTATCACATCTCTGATCATGGGTCTCTAGTTGTGTAGTTGAACTATGCCACACTCGGAATTCCATTTAAGTGAAGTGCGATAAAATGTCACAAGTAAGTCCAGGCAAATATTATTCACCAACCAAAACTATCACATGACTCACATGCCCTTCCTCTCGGTATATGTTAAGAACGCTTTAGTCTGTGTCCTGGTGCTTGAACTATGCATACAGCCAACAATCCACGTTGGTCCATCATATGCGGATTCCAGGGAGGGGCCCAAGGGGCCCAGCCCTCCCCCCCCCCCCCCTTCAAGGTCCTACTGAAAACCGTGACCCCCCGCCCCCCCCCCCCCCCCCCCTTGTCAACAACTTTTCGCTGACGGCTGACGGCCCGCGCTACCCCGTCCCCCCCCCCCCCCCCCACCCCCCCCCCCCCCCCACCCCCCCCCCGGCCTAAACAACGTTTCGTGAAAATACGCCCACTGGATTTGCCTCCTCCCCTAAAAAACGTCTTTGCGTTGGTCCAGCACTGGTCCGCTCGGTGGCATGTGCACTGCAGCACCCCCATTGAAATGTCCTGCACCGTTCGCCACTCAGATCCGGCAGTTGCTATGCAACTCCATTTTTCACCTTCCACATTAAGAGTCTGCTCGTCACGGCGACGCGGGCGGCGTAAACAACAGGCTGTGTGTGTGGCGCATCTTTCCTGGCCGTGTCGGCCGGCCCGCCGCAGCCGATGGATGTGTGCCGAGTCGCCGGTTTGCAACATAGCCGTGAAGCGGCGGCGGCCCGGCGTGTCCCTCCCGCGCCGCACATGCTGCCCGGCCGCTAGCGGTCCTATCGGCAACCACACCGGGCCGCAGTTTTATAGCGGCAAGCCACCACCGACAAATTGTCGGTCATATGACCATATCATAATCATATGTCATATAAATAGCATTACGCACGAGATTAACTGAGAAAAAATAAGACAACCGTCAAAATGTCCGCCCCTGAGGGGTGTTTTGCAACACATCCTTAGGGTATCGAACCACCTAAAAAAACGGCGTCAAAAATGTTCAGACTCTACCAAAATGGTGGTCTGACACCGTCTCAACGGAGTCACTGACTACTTCAAGAGAGTCCGTGATTCTCGTGAAGGTCCCAGAAAACACCATTTTGTAGAGTCTGACTCTTTTTTTTACACCGATTTTTAGTGTTCGATACCTAAGAGGTGTTGCAAACTCCCCTCAGGGGGCGGACATTTTGACGGTGTGTGGCCAATCCGCGTACGGGTGTCATTTTTTATTCAAGTGTTGTAAATGAAACGCGTGATTTCTGCTTGTGATCGGAGCAAGTTAAACTTTGCCCTCACACGTGTCCCGGATCGATAACCCAGGCCAACAAGGGCATTGGTTTGCTAATCCGATCATTTCAGGACTGGGACGCGTGGAGACAAATTCAATCAGAAGACTCTGCTTGTCACCTACTTTGCGAATTGTCCGATCCAATCCTGGAATATAGCTGTGTGATATGGGCTGGGGCGGCCAAGACCCACGCACTGAGCGAGTTGATCGCGTGCAGCACTAAATTCCTGCTGTTGCTGAAAAAGCAAAAACAGGTCACACCACGTAACCTGTCCGCCACTATCCTACAACTCACTCCTAAATCACTTTGGATCCCCTCAACTGGTCCGCAGACGCAGAGTCCAATACGACCCTCCTCCTTTTCCTCCGAAACATTTATCGGGGGTGAGAGAATCAGCTCTGCAGACTAGCTGCAAAATTTTGCTTGCACGTGCGCCGAGATCAACTCGCTGACAGCGGACATTCGCTGAGTTCACGATGGCGGTGTGAGCGCCGTCAGGGATTGATTCCTGCGCCGGATACCCAAAAGCATGAATGTGCGCTGATTTAGCCCCTTTAGAAGCACGTCGTGAGATAGGTCAGGTCGCTTACTGCAGCTGTATTAGGGATTTTCTTATCGTTTTTTTAGTGTTTGTCATGTCGTTTACTGTCTTGTCTTTCATCTCTCTTGTTTTCGTGTTGTGATTGTCTTGTCGCCTTGGGTCTCTTACTGATCATTCATATTTTACATTCACTTGTTTTCACAGTTGTAATGTTTTACGTGTGACTTCGCCTATTAGTGGATAATAATCCTGTTGGCGATCAAATAAATAAATAAATAAAATAAAACGCCGCGCTGCAGGCTACCGTTACATGCGAAGCTCGGTCAGGGGCGGATCCAGAATATCTTCAAGGGAGGGTTCATTCAAGTGCAATGGTGCCCTACCTTTACCCAAATATGAAAACTCAACGGGATTTGGTCCACTATATTTTGAGGATGCCCCTATTTCAGGCAATTTTTGTATTAATTGACAACGTTGCCTATAGGTATTCGCAATATTAGTCGTACCCTTTCTATCATTTAAAGTGCCACGGATGGTGCTAAATAATGATTTGTACAGTCAAGGGCGCCCCAGACGGCTGATGAGAATTGACCAAGGGGTAGTCGAGCTTCGTGACCAGGAGAGGGGGTAACCGTTTTTTTACTAGCAGTAAATTGTATGCATGCGATAGCAGTGGTATCATATTGCTTTGTGTCTCGAGCGGACTTCAAAATGTTCTTGAACCAAAAAAACAGGATTTTTTCTTGAAGACAATTATGTCACAAAGCTCTCTACAAATGGTATTTACTCAATAATGCCACCATACAACTATTATTGTACAGCAAAGCGGCGAAAATTTTGAGGTTTTAGCGGCTGGAGATCTAGATTTTTGCTATTGAAACCAGGCTGCAGGGTCAAAAACGAGGAATATGTCTGGAGCAAAGGTGGTGGGCTAAACACATGTTGCCCGACCCCCCCCCACCCCCCTCCCCCATTTGAGGCCAAAGGGGGCGGGGTCATGACCCCCATGGCTCTCCCTGTGGGCCACCTGTGTGTAGGTACAGTCTATATTAGACCCTTTCTACTGGAAAAGAACACTGCTTGATTTGCGCCGCGTAGCTGCCCCCTGAATTTTTTGCTTTACTTTGTTTTTGTCTGTATAACTTGGCCCTAAAAAATAGAAGGGTTCTATAATCTATATGCATCAAGCCAAGGGGTCTCTCGATTCCGATACGTTGTTGCCTCTGGTATAAGGCTACGTTGGTGCCCCTTCATAGCCCAAGTGAAGGAACATACTTTTGGCATAAATTAGCAATTTTAATTTAGCATATTTCGCGATTTTTTCTTCAGCGACCAATGCTGTGATTCATGGCGGCACAGACCATTGTTTTCCCCCTCCTGGATTCAAGGAGGCACAGTGCCCCGGTGTCTCCCCTCGCCCCACGAAGTGCGTCTACCGGTCACGATGGGTGCCCCTAGCACACCGTGGTGCCCTGGTGTGCCCTGGTGGTTGCCCTTGGTGGTGCCTTGGTTCGCCGGCGCGGTGGTGTGTCCCTGGTACACTGGCGCGGTGGTGCCCTTGGTTCAAAGAATACTTGAATTATTTGCGCCGCGTAGCGGCGCTGATTTTTGTTTGCTTTTCGTTGGTGAGTGCCCCGGCGCTGTGGTGCCCCCAAGGCGCGGTGGTACCCTTGGTTCAAAGAACACTGAATAATTTGCGCCGCGTAGCGGCGCATATTTTTTGCTTTATTTTAGTGCTGTCTCCACGGCCCCGGTTGGGTGCCCCCACGGCGCGGTGGTGCCCCACAGCGTGGGGTGCCCCCACAGCGTGGTGGTGCCCCCACAGGCGTGGTGGTGCCCCATGGCCCAAGGGGGGGGGGGGGTCATGACCCCCGTGACCCCCCCCCCCCCCCCCTTGGATCCCGCCACTGAGCTCGGTGATGCACCGGTCGCGCGGCCGCCGTCCCGCCGGTGTCCTTCGCTTACCTGGTCTGGTTGTAGGCATCTGTCAGGTCCGGCGCGGGGCACGGTAACCCAGGACATCCCCGTCCCGTGACGTTCCCCCGTCACGTGACCTGGCAATGTGGGGCGGCTGGTGGTACGTCACGCAGTCACATGGTCGAGAGCTGGGCAGCGAGCGTCCCCAGTAAAATACCACCGGGCGGTGGCGTGGTGCGTGCGAGCCCGCCGGACCGAGTACTGACGGACGCCACCCGGCATGGAAAACGGTGGCGGCATGATGCAGCCGATTAGTCGGGAACGGTACCAGCTCGGTCGGCCATGCTGCAGTTTTCCATGGCGTGTCGCAGTCCTCAGAACCCAGGCAACGAACAGCTCATACAGGGAAGGCTCCTCCACCCCTCGCTGGTGTCTTCTTTGACTACTCCCGTGTGATGGAAAGATGGATCTCAAAGCTCAGTGATGTAAATTCTGATTGTGTCCGGATTTCGCTGATTCCCCAGCACCGAGAGAGTTCAACTGCGAACTAAGATAGCTGATTCTGCCCTGAGGCTTGAGGTGGGCTGCTACGATGGGCGGCGGTCACCCAATGCCAGATACCCGGGGTCAGCCGAGAGGAGTTTCAACCTGCGCGAACAAGATGCTGATCTGCCTGAGGCCCTGAGGTGGGCATGCTACTGATGGGCGGCGTCACCCATTGCCCAGATACCCGGGGTCAGCCGAAGAGAGTACCGACTCGCGAACAAGATGCTGATTCTGCCTGAGGCCTGAGGTGGGCTGCTAACTGATGGCGCGGTCACCCATGCCCAGATTACCTCGGGTCAAGCCGAAGAGAGTGCCGACTGCGAACAAGATGCTTGTTTCTGCCTGAGGCCTGAGGTGGGCTGCTACTGATGGCGGGCGGGGTCAACCCATGCCCAGATACCGGGGTCAGCCGAAGAGAGAGTGCCGACAGCGAACAAGATGCTGATTCTGCACTGGAGGCCTGAGATGGGCTAGCTTACTAGATGGCGGCGGTCACCCATGCCCAGATACCCGGGGTCAGCCGAAGAGAGTTCAACTTCGAACAAGATGCTGATTCTGCCTGAGGCCTGAGGAGTGGCTGCTACTGATGGCGGCGGTCACCCATGCCCCAGATACCCGGGGTCAAGCCGAAGAGAGTGCCGACTGCGGACAAGATGCTGATTCTGCCTGAGGCCTGAGGTGGGCTGCTACTGATTGGCGGCGGTCACCCATGCCCAGTACCCGGGGTCAGCCGAAGAGATTCAACTGCGAACAAGATGCTTATTCTGCTGAGCCTGAGGTGGCTGCTACTGATGGCGGCGGTCACCCCATGCCCAGATACCCCGGGGTCAGCCGAGAGAGGTTCAACTGCGAACAAGGATGCTGATTCTTGCCTGAGACTGAGGTGGGCTGCTACTGATGGCGGCGGTCACCCATGCCCAGATACCCGGGGTCAGCCGAAGAGAGTACCGACTGCGAACAAGATGCTGATTCTGCATGAGGCTGAGGTGGGCTGCTACTGATGGCGGCTCGGTCACCCATGCCCAGATACCCGGGGTCAGCGAAGAGAGTTCAACTGCGACAAGATCTGATTCTCCTGAGGCTGATGTGGGCTGCTACTGGATGGCGCCGGTCACCCCTGGCCACAGATTACCCGGGGTCAGCCGAAGAGAGTTGCCGATCTGCGGACAAGATGCTGATTCTGCTGAGGCCTGAGGTGGGCTGCTACTTGATGGCGGCGGTCACCCATGCCCAGATACCCGGGGTCAGCGAAGAGAGTTCAACTGCGAACAAGATGCTTGATTTCTTGCCTGAGGCCTGAGTGGGCTGCTACTGATGGCGGCGGTCACCTCGCATCCAGATACCCGGGGTCAGCCGAAGAGAGTACCGACATGCGAACAAGATGCGATTCCGCCTGAAGCCCAGAGGGTGGGGCGGCTACAGACTGGGCCGTGCGGTCACCCTCCATGCCCAGATACCCGGGGGTCAGCCGAGAGAGATTCTAACTGCGAACAAGATGCTGATTCTGCCTGGAGGCCTGAGGTGGCTGCTACTGATGGCGGCGGTCACCCATGCCAGATACCCGGGGTCAGCCGAAGAGAAGTGCCGACCTGCGAACAAGATGCTGATTCTGCCTGAGGCCATGAGGTGGGCATGCTACTGATGGGACGGCGGTCATCCTATGCCCAGATACCGGGGGACATCCGAAGAAGAAGTGCCGACTGCGAACAAGATGCTGATTCTGCCCCTGAGGCCGAGGTGGGCTGCTACTGATGGCGGCGGTCACCCATGCCCCAGATACCCGGGGTCAGCCGAAGAGGTGCCGACTGCGAAGTTACGGATCAGACTATAAAACTTGCCAGAAAAAGCTTTCCATCCTAAAGGTACCTTACGGGTTCAGGTTATAGGCCTTGGGGTTCAGTGTCAGCGGGGGCCGGGAATCAGCTTGGAAGGTCCGAGATTGCGTCAGCAGACGTGCGTACTGGTATGGGCCATTTATAGTTTAAAAATACGATTTTGGGAGCATTTCTAAAATATTATCGTTTTAAAAAGCAAGATTGTTTCCAATAGGTACATACATACCATTGCGAGTCCAGTTGAGAATCATTGATAAGGGTGTGGTTAATATCGGAAAAGGCCAAGTCCGTATTTAAAGGAAGGGACTTTTTTCCGTGCAAATTATGGAAAGCAAAGCATCATACACTAATAAAAAAATAACACCCCCGCTTTTGTCGACTCCCACAATGAGGAGTTTAGGTGCTCAAAATTTGGGGTCACACGCAAACTGTGGGACATTAATCCCTCTTCGGGGGAGTCGGTTTTAACGAAACCAAAAAGTGCCCGTTTTGACTAGGGAATCTTGATTCCTGAAGTCACCATGCTGGACTCCCTTCTTGGGTGTCTGCCCCAAGTTAGCGGATTTGTGACTCCTTAGTCTCTTAGGCATAGTGTCGCTACTCCTTAGTGGGTATCGATTCCCTTGCACAAGAGTCATAGACACTTTTGCGAGTAGCAGACTCCCCTATGACTCCTATGGTATGGTGTCGCGGACACCTTTACGGGTATCATACTCTCTTGCACAAGAGCATGGACACTTTGCGGGCATCAT
>JAXIVJ010004221.1:17500-85255 GCA_036785665.1 Chirona hameri | reverse complement strand
ACTCCTGCTGTTCTCTGGGGGACCTGGCGCTGCCATGCCCCTGTGTCTCAGCGTGGACTCCCGGTCGTACACGTGTCTTCCTCGTGCTGCTCTATGTAAACTGTACGGACATGACCAAGCCACATTTGACTAGACACTTGCATGCAAACAACGACACCCCTGGATTGTGTATACGAGTCCAAACAATACAGCTTATGCTGTCGGATTGCAGGCGGTCGTGTTGTCGGTGCCGGCTGTGTGGCCCTGCTCTGTGTTATATCGCTCTGGCTGCCGCGGTATTGTGTGAAACTGACTCCGCTCCGGCCCCGGTCCCGGTCGCCGGTCCCGCCGCCACCGCCGCCGCCGCCGCCGCCGCGCGCCGCGCTTATTCAGTAATAACAGAGGCGGCAGGGTCGGGGCGACGGGCAGCCACTTTCCCCGGTCATCGGGCGCCGGGGCGCAGCTCAGGTGCGCAGCTCAGGGCGCAGGCCGACCGATAAGGCTGGGTCAGCCGGCTGGTCCCGCTCTCTCCCTCTGCTCTCCTCTCTCCTCTCCTCTCTCACCTCTCTCCTCTCCTCTCTCTCCTCAACTCTCCTCTCCTCTCCTCTCCTCTCACCTCTCCTCTCTCCTCTCCTCTCCTCTCCTCACCTCTCTCCTCTCCTCTCCTCTCCTCTCCTCTCCTCTCCTCTCCTCTCCCCTCTCTCCCTCCTCTCTCCTCTCCTCTCCTCTCCTCTCCTCTCCTCTCCTCCTCTCCTCTCCTCTCCTCTCCTCACTCCTCTCCTCTCTCCACTCCACTCCTCCTCTCCTCTCCTCTCCTCGTCTCTCCCTCTCCTCTCTCCTCTCCTCTCCTCTCCTCTCTCCCTCCTCTCCTCACTCCTCTCCTCACTCCTCTCCTCACTCCATCCCTCACTCTCTCACTCACTCCTCTCCTCACTCCTCTCCTCACTCCTCTCCTCACTCCTCTCCTCACTCCTCTCCTCACTCCTCTCCTCACTCTCTCTCACTCTCTCCTCACTCCTCTCCTCACTCCTCCCTCACATCCTCTCCTCACTCCTCTCCTCACTCCTCTCCTCACTCTCCTCTCCTCACTCCTCTCCTCACACCTCTCCTCACTATCTCCACACTCCTCTCCTCACTCCTCTCTCTCACATCCACTCCTCACTCCTCTCCTCACTCCTCTCCTCATCCTCCCTCACTCCTCTCCTCACTCCTCTCCTCACTCTCTCCTCATCCTCTCCACACTCCTCTCCTCACTCCTCTCCTCACTCCTCTCCTCACTCCTCTCCTCACTCCTCTCCTCACTCCTCTCCTCACTCCTCTCCTCACTCCTCTCCTCACTCCTCTCCTCACTCCTCTCCTCACTCCTCTCCTCACTCCTCTCCTCACTCTCTCCACACTCCTCTCCTCACTCCTCTCCTCACTCCTCTCCTCACTCCTCCCTCACTCCTCTCCTCACTCCTCTCCTCACTCTCTCCTCACTCCCTCTCTCCTCTCCTCACTCCTCTCCTCACTCCTCTCCTCACTCCTCTCCTCACTCCTCTCCTCACTCCTCTCCTCACTCCTCTCCTCACTCCTCTCCTCACTCCTCTCCTCACTCCTCTCCTCACTCCTCTCCTCACTCCTCTCCTCACTCCTCTCCTCACTCCTCTCCTCACTCTCTCCTCACTCCTCTCCTCACTCCTCTCCTCACTCCTCTCCTCACTCCTCCTCCCTCACTCCTCTCCTCACTCCTCTCCTCATCCTCTCCTCACTCCTCTCCTCACTCCTCTCCTCACTCCTCTCCTCACTCCTCTCTCACTCCTCTCCTCACTCCTCTCCTCACTCCTCTCCTCACTCCTCTCCTCACTCCTCTCCTCACTCCTCTCCTCACTCCTCTCCTCACTCCTCTCCTCACTCCTCTCCTCACTCCTCTCCTCACTCCTCTCCTCACTCCTCTCCTCACTCCTCTCCTCACTCCTCTCCTCACTCCTCTCCTCACTCCTCTCCTCACTCCTCTCCACACTCCTCTCCTCACTCCTCTCCTCACTCCTCTCCTCACTCCTCTCCTCACTCCTCTCCACCACTCCTCTCCTCACTCCTCTCCTCACTCCTCTCCTCACTCCTCTCCTCACTCCTCTCCTCACTCCTCTCCTCACTCCTCTCCTCACTCCTCTCCTCACTCCTCTCCTCACTCCTCTCCTCACTCCTCTCCTCACTCCTCTCCTCACTCCTCTCCTCACTCCTCTCCTCACTCCTCTCCTCACTCCTCTCCTCACTCTCTCATCACTCCTCTCCTCACTCCCTCCTCCTCACTCCTCTCCTCACTCCTCTCCTCACTCCTCTCCTCACTTTCTCCTCACGTCCTCTCCTCACTCTCTCCTCACTCCTCTCCTCACTCCTCTCCTCACTCCTCTCCTCACTCCTCTCCTCACTCCTCTCCTCACTCCTCTCCTCACTCCTCTCCTCACTCCTCTCCTCACTCCTCTCCTCACTCCTCTCCTCACTCCTCTCCTCACTCCTCTCCTCACTCCTCTCCTCACTCCTCTCCTCACTCCTCTCCTCACTCCTCTCCTCACTCCTCTCCTCACTCCTCTCCTCACTCCTCTCTCACTCCTCTCCTCACTCCTCTCCTCACTCCTCTCCTCACTCCTCTCCTCACTCCTCTTCCTCACTCCCTCTCCTCACTCCTCTCCTCACTCCTCATCCTCACTCCTCTCCTCACTCCTCTCCTCACTCCTCTCCTCACTCCTCTCCTCACTCCTCTCCTCACTCCTCTCCTCACTCCTCTCCTCACTCCTCTCCTCACTCCTCTCCTCACTCCTCTCCTCACTCCTCTCCTCACTCCTCTCCTCACTCCTCTCCTCACTCCTCTCCTCACTCTCTCCTCACTCCTCTCCTCACTCCTCTCCTCACTCCTCTCCTCACTCCTCTCCTCACTCCTCTCCTCACTCCTCTCCTCACTCCTCTCCTCACTTCCTCTCCTCACTCCTCTCCTCACTCCTCTCCTCACTCCTCTCCTCACTCCTCTCCTCACTCCTCTCCTCACTCCTCTCCTCACTCCTCTCCTCACTCCTCTCCTCACTCCTCTCTCACTCCTCTCCTCACTCCTCTCCTCACTCCTCTCCTCACTCCTCTCCTCACTCCTCTCCTCACTCCTCTCCTCACTCCTCTCCTCACTCCTCTCCTCACTCCTCTCCTCACTCCTCTCCTCACTCCTCTCCTCACTCCTCTCCTCACTCCTCTCCTCACTCCTCTCCTCACTCCTCTCCTCACTCCTCTCCTCACTCCTCTCCTCACTCCTCTCCTCACTCCTCTCCTCACTCCTCTCCTCACTCCTCTCCTCACTCCTCTCCTCACTCCTCTCCTCACTCCTCTCCTCACTCCTCCCTCACTCCTCTCCTCACTCCTCTCCTCACTCCTCTCCTCACTCCTCTCCTCACTCCTCTCCTCACTCCTCTCCTCACCATCCTCTCCTCACTTACTCTCTCTCACTCCTCTCCTCACTCCTCTCCTCACTCCTCTCCTCATTCCTCTCCTCTCCTCACTCCTCTCCTCACTCCTCTCCTCACTCCTCTCCTCACTTCCTCTCCTCACTCCTCTCCTCACTCCTCTCCTCACTCCTCTCCTCACTCTCTCCTCACTCCTCACTCTCACTCCTCACTCCTCACTCACCTCACTCCTCACTCCTCACTCCTCACTCCTCCACTCCTCACTCTCTCCTCACTCCTCACTCCTCTCCTCTCCTCACCTCTCCTCACTCCTCACTCCTCACTCCTCACTCCTCACTCCTCACTCCTCACTCCTCACTCCTCTCCTCTCCTCACCTCTCCTCACTCCTCTGATCACTCCTCTCTCCCCCTCTTCCTCTCTTTTCTCTCCTCTCTCCTCTCTCCGCCCCTCCCCTCCCCTCCTCTCCTCTCTCCCTCCCCCTCCTCTCGACTCTCCCCTCCCCCTCCTCTCCGGCTCTCCCCGGTTGGCACCTCTGATCTGACCCTCCCCTGCTAACATCGGCGTCATATCGGCTACATGACGCTGCGATGCAGGGACGGTTGTCGGCCACGCGGCTGCACGCTGCACAGCACACCTCCGCACTGCACTCTCTCTCTCTCTCTTTCGCCCTCTGCTCTGCCTCCCTCCTGGGCCGTGCCTCTCTCCGCCGTCCACAGTCCCCGCTGCTGCGCACCCGAGCCCAGTACACCGTGACACCCCTCCGCCCACGTGGCCGCCCGCCGGGCTGTCGAGCGTAGCCTCTACCGGGGGTGCTGCGGCGTGTTGCCTGCCTCCCGACGGTCCCGCCGATTTCTCACGGCCGACCGCGGCCACCACGCCGCATCCAAGGTCAGCTGGCGTGCCGGATGGCCGGATTTGCGAACCTCCTGCCATGAACCCCCGGCTCCTGGCAGAGCTGGCAGAGCTGGCGGCACGGTTCGTGACATCGCGGCGTGGAGGAACTGCAGCTGTAGTGGACTGTGTGGGGTCTGTTGTCGAATCGAACCTCTCGAGCCGGCACATCTGACTGTGGTCCGGTGGGAGGCGACTCACAACCCATCACAACCTCATTAAATCAGCCGGCTGACGTAGCGCTGGCTGACGTCCAGTATGTCGAGCACACAGCCGAGAGAAAAAAACAGACCGACACTTATCTGTGTATATGTGTCTGATGGTGGTGAGAGATGCCGTACCGCCACTATCTGAGTCACTGCTGCTGCTGCTGCTGCTGCTGCTGCTGCTGCTGCTGCTGCTGCTGCTGCTGCTGATGCTGCTGCTGCTGGCTGGCTGGGCTGGCTGGCTGGCTGGCTGGCTGGCTGGCTGGCTGGCTGGCTGGCTGGCTGGCTGGCTGGCTGGCTGGCGTGGCTGGCTGGCTGGCTGGCTGGCTGGCTGGCTGCTGGCTGGCTGGCTGGCTGGCTGCTGGCTGGCTGCTGCCTGGCTGGCTGGCTGCTGGCTGGCTGGCTGGCTGGCTGGCTGGCTGGCTGGCTGGCTGGCTGGCTGCTGGAACACCCGTCACCCGTACCATGCCCGCCGCATTGCAGCATATGGCATCTCAGCAGTACCACGGGCTCACGAGTATGTATAAAAGCATGGTCGGTTAAACACCGTGTGGTTCTAGTTAACGGTTAGCAGTCGCGGCGGTCGTCGCGGTGTCAGCGAACTGCGCCGGTTCACGGGGCCGTGGTCCGCTCAGCCGTCTTCTGTTTCGCCGGGTCGCGGTCCCACTCAGGCGTGTGTGTTTTTTTTCTGGGCCGCCGGAGAGGACGGCCGAGCGTGCTCTCAATATGAATGAGCGAGCTAGATGCGAGGTCAGTCGACTTTCGCGAGCTGCTGGGGCGCCAGTCGCCGCTGGAGTCTGGACTCGGTCAAGCTGGGTGAAAGTCGCCCCCTGTGGCACCCCACCGTCTCGCGCCGGGGCCGGGTGGGTGCCCCCGAGAAACCAGCGAACAATGGTCCCTCTGGACACCAACTGGGCGCTGGTTCCCCGATCAACTAATGGAGAATTTTCCATTTGGATACGAAATTCAGTCACGGGTCGTGACACATTTCCTCAATACTTGCCACAATCAATCAGTAACTCTTCGAGTCATTCTCGTTTTCCGGCTGCATTGTGGTGCAGTGGAGCTATGTGCCCGGTAGCAGCCGTTCCCCGTCGTGGTCAGTTTGCTGGCCGTATTTTTGCGCTGCGTCTGTCATGCTACCGGCACGGCACGGCACTGGGCGGCGCGGCGGCGGCGGCAGGCCGGTAGGACCGGTTTCGGCTAGCGTTGCACTGATGACGCCCCCCCCCCCTACTCACATCACCCATCATCGGGCTGCAGAGCACGCGCTCGCTGCATTTTCTTTCCTCGCGCCCCTATGCACTCTGTGGGCGGCGGCAGTTGATCCTCCCGTCGGTGGACGCCGCAAAAGGCGCTGCTTAAAAGGTTTCCTCTGTGCCCGCCCGGTTTGCCTCTGTTGTTTGTGCATTGGCCAATGGTGCACACGAGGCGCTGTACGCTGTAGTATGAGCGGCGTCCCCGGCCGGCTTTCTCCGTCAGCGGTGTTTTGACGTCGCCATGTCGACACATTAGCCGAGATGGCCATGCCGTCGTTAGCCGCTCCGTTTGGTGTTGCGCCGGCCAGCGGTTTCTCTGGCTGGCTCGTGTCCACGCTGGGTGACGGTTTCACCGCTCCAGAAGTCAGTTACGGCCATCCAGTCGCCCAGACAGATATCGGAGATGTGATCTGTCGCACGGGCCAAACTCACCGGCAGGCTGAAGCAGTGCCACGTAACTTGGTGATAAAACTGAACCCAGAAACTTTGTCATTAGGTCTGTCATATCTTCATATCTTGTCATATCAATGTCACATCTTCCCAAATTTTGCATATTTCCTTTTCATAGTAACAGACCGGAATTGTACGCATCATGCGACGATTTATAAATGTTTTTTATCACGCCTGGGCAGCACTCGGGTGGTCTGGTGGCTCTGGCCGATAGGCATGCTTCGGCTCTCTCTATCTGGTCTGCCGCCGCACTCTGTCGTCCACGGTCGCGTCCCGCCACGTCAATGACGTCATGAGCAGGCATCGACGACATGAGCAGGCATCGACGCCAAAAAAGGACAGGCAGTCTCAAACAGGTTTTTGCTTCAGTGAGTCACCACGGACTTGTTGAAATGCTGCTAGTGGTCGATGGCGTCAGTTTTCGCCGATTCCAAACACGTCACAGGCTGATAACCAAGTGTTTGTGTCCTGCTCATCTGTCGCGTGATTTCATTGGAAATTATTTACTCAATTTAAGATGAACTGTGCAATGACATATCACCGTATGCTTTTATTGGCGATGATGTCAGGACACGTACTCTCACACTCTCACCAGTACTGCTCAATTGACTTGTCCGTTGTTTGCCAACTCGCTCAATTGGTTTTACTGCTTCAACACTATCATCGGCAACACGAACTGACGGGACAAGGTCGTGTGGACACTGGACACTGGACAATGTAGCATGTGAACCAATTGACGGTCGCCCACTGCGTTCCTGGTGTGTCCTTTCGTTGTGCACAGTGCAGTGCCTATTAAATACTGCATTGTTGTCTGATTTATATGCTTCAAGTGCCTTAGATTACTAAGTAAATTAGAAATAAATGTATAATCTAACTTTAATCGAAAACCGATCTCGTGATTAATCAGGTCTGCTTATCACATGATGTAGTTGTATGTTATGACCTACCAGACCCGATATTTCTGCTTCGGACACTTCTGATACGGTTGTCTTGGTTGTGTTGGCAGACATGTCACGTCGCACGGCGGCTCGATGGAGCCGGAGCAGGAGGGCAGCTACATGACCTCGATGGTCACCAGAGGCGAGATGGAGCCGCACACTTCATCCTCCTCGCACAGCTACAGCACCCCGGACGGCGGCGAGGCCACCGTGTCGCGCCAGGTGCGCTCCTACACCTACTCCAGCTCCAGTGGCGCGCCAGACACGGAGTCCAGCTCGCACTCGGTGCGCACGCGCTCCTACCGGATCGAGGCGGACGGCGCGGCCGGCCAGCTGCTGCAGTCGGCCGGCGTCACCCACCCGGAGACCGGCGAGGCGCTGACGCTCGGCGAGGCGACGCGCCGCCGCCTGTTCGAGCCGCGGCGCGGCTGCTTCGTCCACCCGTCCACCGGCTCGCGCCACTCGGTAGACGAGGCGGTGGACGTCGGCCTGCTGGACGCCTCGCTGCGCCAGCTGATGCACCAGCACTCGGGCGTGTTCGACGGGAAGTCGGATCGGCCGCTGACGCTGCTGGAGGCCATGATGGACGGCCTAATGGACCCGCAGCAGAGCATGTTTGTCGGCCCGGGCGGCGCTGAGCGGCCGCGGCAGGTAAGTGAGGAGCCGGCAGCGTCCGGACGGCCGACGCTGCTGGAGGCGGTCATCGCCGGCCAGGTGGACACCGTCAGCGGACAGGTGACCGACCCGGAGTCGGGCCGACGCTACCCACTGCCAGAGGCGTTCGAGCGCGGCCTGCTCTCGCTGGCACATGACTACACCCGCATGTGTGGCGTCTCCCTGTCTGACGCCGTGCAGCAGGGACTTGTGGACTACGTCAGTGGCACGTTCGAAGACCGGAACCGCGGAGAGAAACTGCAGCTGCAGGAGGCCATCTCGCGCAGTCTCATCAATCCCAACATTCCCGAGGTGCTGAACACGGAGACAAACGTAAAGTTGACTGTCAGTGAGGCCATCCAGCAGGGCATCATCAAGCCGGAGCAGGGACGTTTCATCGACAAGAAGACCAGGAAACGGATGTTGTTGATCGACGCCGTGAAGCAGTACATGTTGTGCCGACCGCAGACCCTGAAGGACATCCATGACGGTGGCAGGATGGAGACGTCCGGCACCATCTACGATCTGGTGACAAAGGAGCGCGTGCCGCTGCTGGAGGCAGTCCGGCGTGGCATCGTGGACACGCAGCTGAAGTGTGTGACGAACCTGTCGACAGCGCAGCTGCTGACGCTGCCACAGGCGTTCGCCGAGCAGATCATCCTGCCCGAGGGCAAGTTCCGCGACCCGCAGACGGACGACGTTTTCTCTCTGAACGAGGCCGTCAATCGCGGCCTCATCACCTCCGTCGCCACCAAGACCATCTTCGACATCGACGGCATCAAGGACCCAGACACAGGCGACTACGTCAGCCTGAACGTGGCGCTCACGAAGGGCATCGTCAACCGCAGCACGGGCGAGTTCCGCGACAGCAAGAGCGGACGCTCGATCCCGCTTGACGAGGCCGTCGTGCAGCGTTACATCCAGCCGCAGATCAACGAGATGTTGGCGCGACCGATTGGAATCCACGAGGATGACCACGAGCTGACCGTGTTCCGGGCCGTGCTGCACCAGAGGCTCGACCCGCAGACCGGCCAGGTGACCGACCCTAACACCCTGGAGCCGCTCCCGCTGGAGGAGGCGGTGCGCCGGCGCTACATCACGCTGGAGGGCGCCTCCCTACTCAAGAGCATGCTCAACATCACCGTCACCACGGCCACCGTCACCAAGACCATCAAGCGGTACGTGACGGTGACGTCCGACGGCCAGCCGGCGCCGATGCCGTTCGACGACGCAGTGCGACGTGGCTACATCGAGGAGACGCGCAACGAGTTTGTGGTGCCGTCCAGCGGTCAGCGCATGCCTCTGGATGAGGCTGTACGGGACGGTCTGCTGGAGGAAGTGCCGGCCGATTACGAGCCGGGCCGGCCGTATGCACCGCGCTCCACCAACACTTCCACCACGACGCGCACGTACCGCACATACGTGACGCGCTCTGGTGAGAAGCGGCCAACGCCCGACCGCGCCACCTCGCCACCCAAGCGGCTGCGTGACTGGTCTGCCGAACCGAGCCCCGGCCAGGAGGCGCCTGGCTCGCCGGCTTACCCTGCTGACGGCTACGAGCGTACCACACGCACTACGCGCATCGTGCGCTCCAGCTACGAGGACGAACCCGAAACAACCACCAAGATCTACAAGCGCGTGGCGCGCCGGCCACGGGATGATGTAGAGGAAACAACGGTGACGACGGTACGCAAGTACGTGATGAAGCGGACGGTGCGCCGGCGCCGAACCACGGGCCCCCCGGACGCACCGACTGTACACGAGGACGAGGAGGAGGAGACGACCACCGTTCTGGAGATGCCAGAGGAGGGCTGGTACCTGGATGAGGTCATCCGCATGAAATACTACGACCCGCGCCGCTGCATCTTCGCCTTCCCCGAGGCTGACCGCGTCATTCCGTTCGAGGAGTGCGTTACTTTGAGAATCATCGATCGTAAATCGGCTCAGGTGGAAGATCCCGATAACAAGAAACCTCTGGACATTGAGGAAGCGCTGGACAGGGGTGTGCTTGACCACCAGGGTCGGTACATCGTTAACGGCAAACAGTACACCATGGAGGAAGCCATCGAGCGGAAGTTTGTACGCACCGAGGTGCGACGCACCCACGTTCGGCTCGTCCGCACCGTCGAGATTATCGAGATCGTCGGCGAGCCGGACCAGGTGCGTGTCTATGAGCCAGAGGAGCCCGGCAAGCCACGCAATTACTTTGAGATCGACGACGATGAGCCTGAGGCGCCGCGACGGCGCCCCCGACATGGCGAGCGCGCTCCGCGCAAGAAGAAGCCTCAGCAAAAAGAGGACCCGGAGCCGCGCCGAGTTCAACCGATGGACGACGAACCCGAGTTCAAGTCGGTTCGCCTCACCCAGGTCAGCGGTGCCCCGAAGCACCCACTGGAACGTGAGCCTAGTCCCGATAAGAAGCGGATGCGTCCAGAGGACGATGTAAGCAGCAAGATCAAGTTCTTCACGCGCCGTCCAGGTGAAGAGGGCGAGCCACGCCGGCCGGAGGAGGAGGAACCCGTAGACACGTTGGAGGTAGAAATGCCCGAGGATGGCTGGTACCTGGACGAAGTAATCCGCAAGAACTACTTAGACCCGGTGTCGGGCACGTTTGTGTTCCCTGGATCGGATCGCGTCATCACGTTCGAGCAGTGCGTCACGCTGCGCATCATCGACAAGAAGTCTGCCACTCTTCGTGAGCCGACAAAGCCACACGGCCGGCCATTAGATATTGAGGAGGCTTTGGAACGAGGCACCCTCGACTCGAATGGACGCTTCCTGGACGACAATCGTCGCATCCCGCTCAAGGAGGTGATCGACCGCGGAATCATTAAGATCGAGAAGACGACGCGTACCGTGATGCACCGCACACGCATCATCGAAATCCGACGCATCGTCGACCAGACGGACGTTATCCGCATCTACAAGCCGCGTGAGCCTGGGCAGCCTCGTAGCTACACCGAACTGGTGTTCGACGCGCCCACAGAGGAGGAGCCGGATGAGCCGCGCTACCACACAGAGTTCACCACGCAGACTCGTCGCCACGTCCCGCGCACGCCCCAGTTTACCACACGCTACGTGACTAGCGTTGGTGAGCCTGAAGAGCCAGAGGAGCCGGAGCGGTACACCACGCGCTACTACACCACGCGGCAGGACGATGACGGCGGCACCACACGGACGACGCGAACCAGCACCACGCGCGCTGTCCGGTATGTCGATGGTCGACCTGTGGAGGAACCGGAGGATGATGACGACCGGCCAGGAACCTCGAGCACCACACGGTACACGACTCGCACCGTTCGCTACGTCAATGGTAAGCGAGTGGACGAGCCCGAAGACGAGCCAGAGGATGATGAGCGTCGTCCGGGGTCGACGCGCACCACTCGCACCGCGACCACGCGCACCGTCCGCTATGTTGATGGCCGTCCAGTTGAGGAGACAGAGGATGAGCCAGAAGACGAACGGCGTCCGAAGCGTCCCGGTGACGGTCAGCCCGACGAGAAGGAGCCGAAGCATTCCCGGCCGGACGAGCCTGAACCAGGTCAGTACACAACCCACACGACCCGCTCGGTGTACGCTACTCGGTACTCCACGGACGACAGGCCTCGTTCGCCGGGGCGCGACGAGCCTCGCGAACCCGGCCGGCAGAGGAGTCCGCAGGCCAGGCGTCCTGGTGAGCGAGTGGCCCCTGAGGACTTGCCTGCAGCTGGCCTCCCCTCTGGCCGGGAGCCTCGGGAGCCACAGCAACCCGGACGGACGAGGAGCCCACAGTCCAAACGGCCTAGCGATCGGGTAGCTCCTGAGGACAGACCAGGAGCTGGTATCCCGTCCGATCGAGAGCCTAAATCCCCCACAAAACGGACGTCCTCCATTACGGATCGGTACTTGTCCAAAATATCGAAGCCGGGTGATGACAAACCGAAACCGAGACGACCTAGCGACAGCAAACCAGGGCGGCCAGGTGACAAACCAAAGCGTCCATCACCCGACAAACCTGACTGCACTGGTGATGACAAGCCAAAAAGACCTGGCGAAAAATCTCCCAAAGATGAGTCACCACGGAGACCGTCCAGGGGCACTCCAGGACGCCCGGGTCTTCCGGATAGGTCTCCGGACGACAGTCCTGATCGAGTTCCTCGAGACGACAAGCCAGACAGGACTAGGGATGGCAAGCCTAAACGCCCTGGGGATGACAAGCCACGTCGTCCTGGTGACCAATCTCCCAAAGATACATCTCCCAGGAAGCCATCAAAGGGTACTCCCGGACGTCCTGGCCGACCCGGTGACGATTCTCCGGACAGAGAACACCCGGGAAGTCCTGATCGTTGCACCACAACAACGAGGACAACTGTTACCTCGCGCCATACCACCGAATATCCAGATGAACCAGAGGAGGACAAGCCCAGACGTCCTGGAGATGACAAGCCAAGACGTCCTGGAGATGACAAGCCGAGACGCCCTGGAGATGACAAACCAGGTCATCCTGGAGATGATAAGCCAGGCCGTCCTGGTGAAGACAAGCCGAGACGCCCTGGGGATGACAAACCACGCCGTCCTGGAGAGGATGAGCCAGGACGGCCTGGTGACGACAGGCCAGGTCGTCCTGGCGACAAATCTGCCGACGATAGGTCTCCCAGGAGTCCATCAAAGGGTACTCCCGGACGCCCTGGGCGACCCGGTGATGATTCTCCGGACAAAGAACACCCGGAAAGTCCTGATCGTTACACCACAGCAACGACAAGGACAACTGTTACTTCGCGCTATACCACCGAATATCCAGATGAGCCCGAGGAGGGCAAGCCCAGGCGTCCTGGAGATGACAAGCCAACACGTCCTGGAGATGACAAGCCAAGACGTCCTGGAGATGACAAGCCAAGACGTCCGGGAGATGACAAACCTAGACGCCCTGGAGATGATAAGCCAGGACGCCCGGGGGACGACAAACCACGTCGTCCTGGAGATGACAAACTCAGACGTCCAGGAGATGACAAGCCAGGTCGTCCTGGTGATGACAAGCCTAGGCGTCCTGGTGATGAAAAGCCAGGTCGTCTTGGAGATGACAAGCCAGGACGTCCTGGAGATGACAAACCAAGGCGCCCTGGTGACAAGCCTGGACGCCCAGGAGATGATAAGCCAGGTCGTCCTGGGGATGACAAGCCAAGGCGTCCTGGAGATGACAAGCCAAAGCGCCCTGGTGACGACAAGCCTCGACGTCCAGGAGATGACAAGCCAAGGCGTCCTGGAGATGACAGCCCTGATCGTCCTGGCGACAAATCGCCCGATGATAGGTCTCCCAGGAGACCATCAAAGGGTACTCCCGGACGTCCTGGACGACCCGGTGATGATTCTCCGGATAGAGAACACCCGGGAAGTCCTGATCGTTACACAACAGCAACGACAAGAACAACTGTTACTTCGCGTTATACCACCGAATATCCAGATGAGCCCGAGGAGGACAAGCCCAGACGTCCTGGTGATGACAAGCCAGGTCGTCCTGGAGATGACAAGCCAGGTCATCCTGGAGATGACAAGCCAGGTCGTCCTGGAGATGACAAGCCAGGTCGTCCTGGAGATGACAAGCCAGGTCGTCCTGGAGATGACAAGCCCAGACGTCCTGGTGACACTAGCCCTAGGCGTCCTGGAGATGACAAGCCAAGACGTCCTGGAGATGACACGCCAGGTCGTCCTGGAGATGACAAGCCAGGTCGTCCTGGAGATGACAAGCCAGGTCGTCCTGGAGATGACAAGCCCAGACGTCCTGCAGATGACAAGCCTGGCCGTCCTGTTGATGGCAAGCCTGGTCGTCCAGGAGATGACAAGCCAGGTCGTCCTGGAGACGACAAGCCCAGACGTCCTGGAGATGACAAGTCAGGTCGTCCTGGAGATGACAAACCCAGACGTCCTGGAGATGGCAAGCCTGGCCGTCCTGGTGATGACAAGCCCAGACGTCCTGGAGATGACAAGCCAGGTCGTCCTGGAGATGACAAGCCAGGTCGTCCTGGTGATGACAAGCCCAGACGTCCTGGAGATGACAAGCCAGGTCGTCCTGGTGACGACAAGCTACGACGTCCTGGAGACGTCAGCCCTGATCGGCCTGGCGACAAATCGCCTGTTGATAGGTCTCCCAGGAGGCCATCAAAGGGAACTCCCGGACGCCCTGGACGACCTGGCGATGATTCTCCGGACAGGGAACATCCGGAAAGTCCTGATCGTTACACCACAGCAACGACAAGGACAACTGTTACTTCGCGTTATACCACCGAATATCCAGATGAGCCCGAGGAGGACAAGTCCAGACGTCCTGGTGATGACAAGCCACGCCGTCCTGGTGACACTAGCCCTAGGCGTCCTGGAGATGACAAGCCAAGACGTCCTGGAGATGACAAGCCAGGTCGTCCTGGAGATGACAAGCCAGGTCGTCCTGGAGATGACAAGCCAGGTCGTCCTGGAGATGACAAGCCAGGTCGTCCTGGTGACGACAAGCCACGACGTCCTGGAGACGTCAGCCCTGGTCGGCCTGGCGACAAATCGCCTGTTGATAGGTCTTCCAGGAGGCCATCAAAGGGAACTCCCGGACGCCCTGGACGCCCTGGCGATGATTCTCCGGACAGGGAACATCCGGAAAGTCCTGATCGTTACACCACAGCAACGACAAGGACAACTGTTACTTCGCGTTATACCACCGAATATCCAGATGAGCCCGAGGAGGACAAGCCCAGACGTCCTGGTGATGACAAGCCAAGACGTCCTGGAGATGACAAGCCAGGTCGTCCTGGAGATGACAAACCAGGCCGTCCTGGTGATGACAAGCCACGCCGTCCTGGTGACACTAGCCCTAGGCGTCCGGGAGATGACAAGCCAAGACGACCCGGAGATGACAAGCCAGGTCGTCCTGGAGATGACAAGCCCAGACGTCCTGGAGATGACAAGCCTGGCCGTCCTGGTGATGACAAGCCAGGTCGTCCTGGAGATGACAAACCCAGACGTCCTGGAGATGACAAACCCAGACGTCCTGGAGATGACAAGCCTGGCCGTCCTGGTGATGGCAAGCCCAGACGTCCTGGAGATGACAAGCCAGGTCGTCCTGGAGATGATAAGCCTGGTCGTCCTGGTGACGACAAGCCTCGACGTCCTGGAGATGACAGCCCTGGTCGGCCTGGCGACAAATCGCCCGACGATAGGGCTCCTAGGAGGTCGTCAAAGGGTACTCCCGGACGTCCTGGACGACCCGGTGATGATTCTCCGGACAGAGAACACCCGGGAAGTCCTGATCGTTACACAACATCAACGACAAGGACAACTGTTACTTCGCGTTATACCACCGAATATCCAGATGAACCAGAGGAGGATAAGCCCAGACGGCCTGGTGATGACAAGCCTGGCCGCCCTGGTGATGACAAACCACGACATCCCGGAGATGACAAGCCAGGTCGTCCTGGAGATGACAAGCCTGGCCCTCCTGGTGATGACAAGCCTGGTCGTCCAGGAGATGACAAGCCAGGCCGTCCTGGAGACAAGCCCAGACATCCTGCTGGAGATAACAAGTTAGGTCGTCCTGGAGATGACAAACCCAGACGTCCTGGAGAGGACAAGCCTGGCCGTCCTGGTGATGACAAGCCAGGTCGTCCTGGAGATGACAAACCCAGACGTCCTGGAGATGACAAGCCTGGCCGTCCTGGTGATGACAAGCCCAGACGTCCTGGAGATGACAAGCCAGGTCGTCCTGGTGACGACAAGCCACGACGTCCTGGAGATGACAGCCCTGGTAGGCGTGGCGACAAATCGCCAGATGATAGGTCTCCCAGGAGGCCGTCAAAGGGTACTCCCGGACGTCCTGGACGGCCCGGTGATGATTCTCCGGACAGAGAACACCCAGGAAGTCCTGATCGTTACACAACAGCAACGACAAGGACAACTGTTACTTCGCGTTATACCACCGAATATCCAGATGAGCCCGAGGAGGACAAGCCCAGACGTCCTGGTGATGACAAGCCAAGACGTCCTGGAGATGACAAGCCAGGTCGTCCTGGAGATGACAAGCCAGGTCGTCCTGGTGATGAGAATCTCAGGCGTCCAGAAGATGACAAGCCAGGTCGTCCTGGGGATGGCAAGCCAAGGCGCCCCGGTGACGAAAAGCCTGTACATCCAGGAGATGATAAGCCTGGTCGTCCTGGTGACGACAAGCCCCGACGTCCTGGAGATGACAGCCCTGGTCGGCCTGGCGACAAATCGCCCGACGATAGGTCTCCCAGGAGGCCGTCAAAGGGTACTCCCGGACGTCCTGGACGACCCGGTGATGATTCCCCGGACAGAGAACACCCGGGAAGTCCTGATCGTTACACCACAACAACGACAAGGACAATTGGTACCTCGCGCTATACCACCGAATATCCAGATGAACCGGAGGACAAGCCGAGAAGTCCTGGAGATGACAAGCCAAGGCGTCCTGGGGACGGTAAGCCACGCCGTCCTGGAGATGACAAGCCAGGCCTTCCAGGAGATGACAAGCCACGCCGTCCTGGAGATGACAAGCCAGGCCGTCCAGGAGATGACAAGCCACGCCGTCCTGGAGATGACAGGCCAGACCGTCCAGGAGATGACAGGCCAGATCGTCCGGGAGATGATAAGCCTGGTCGCCCAAGAGGCGAGTCTCCCGAAAGTCCTGACCGCTACACTACCCGAACGACAAGGACAACTGTCACCTCACGATACACAGGCGAGTATCCAGATGAGCCTGAGGATGACAACCCCAGGCGTCCAGGAGATGATAAGCCAAGACGTCCTGGAGGTGACAAGCCAGGGCGTCCGGGAGATGATAAGCCTGGTCGCCCAAGGGGCGAGTCTCCCGAAAGTCCTGACCGCTGCACTACCCGAACGACAAGGACAACCGTCACCTCGCGATACACAGGCGAGTATCCAGATGAGCCTGAGGATGACAAACCGAGACGTCCAGGAGACGATAAGCCACGCCGTCCAGGAGCTGACAAGCCTGGCCGTCCAGGAGATGACCAGCCAGGTCGTCCTGATGATGACAAGCCCAGGCGTCCTGGGGATGACAGGCCTAGACGTCCTGGAGATGACACACCAGACCGTCCGGGAGATGACAAGCCAGGCCGTCCAGGAGATGACAAGCCACGCCGTCCTGGAGATGACAGGCCAGACCGTCCAGGAGATGACAGGCCAGGGCGTCCGGGAGATGATAAGCCTGGTCGCCCAAGAGGTGAGTCTCCCGAAAGTCTTGACCGCTCCACTACCCGAACGACAAGGACAACTGTCACGTCACGATACACAGGCGAGTATCCAGATGAGCCTGAGGATGACAAACCCAGACGTCCAGGAGATGATAAGCCAAGACGTCCTGGAGGTGACAAGCCAGGCCGTCCTGGTGAAGACAGGCCTGGTCGTCCAAGAGGTGAATCTCCCGAGAGTCCTGATCGTTATACTACGCGAGCAACAAAGACAACTGTCACCTCACGATACACAAGCGTGTTTCCAGATGAGCCCGAGGATGGCAAGCCCAGACGACCAGAAGACGATAAGCCACGACGTCCAGGAGCTGACAAGCCTGGCCGTCCAGGAGATGATAAGCCAGGCCGTCCGGGAGATGACAAGCCTGGCCGTCCTGGTGATGACAAGCCTGGTCGTCCGGGGGATCGTCCTGGGGATGACAGGCCTAGACGTCCTGGAGCTGAATCTCCTGAAAGTCCTGACCGCTACACTGCCAGAACAACAAGGACAACTGTCACGTCTCGACACACAACTGAATATCCAGATGAGCCTGAGGATGACAAGCCCAGACATCCAGGTGATGATAAGCCAAGACGTCCTGGTGATGAAAGCCCAAGACGTCCGAGCGATAAGTCTCCTGACGATCAATCTCCAAGGAGGCCGTCAAAGGCACGTCCTGGTGACGAGTCCCCTGACAGGAAACGTCCTGAGAGTCCCGCTGGACATACCCAACGAACAACCACGGTGACTTCGCGTTTTACCAGCAGATCTCCTGAGAAGCCAGATGATGGCAAGCCCAAACGGCCTGGAGATGATAAACCTAGGCGTCCTGGGGATGAAAAACCTAAACGCCCAGGAGATGACAAGCCAAGACGTCCAGGAGATGACAAACCAGGTCGTCCGGGAGATGACAAACCAGGTCGACCAGGAGATGATAAGCCAGGTCGGCCTGGAGACAAGCCCAGGCGACCTGGAGATGACAAACCAGGTCGTCCTGGAGACAAGCCAAGTCGTCCCGGAGATGACAAGCCAAGACGTCCCGGAGACGACAAGCCAGGCCGTCCTGTAGATGAAAAACCGGTACGGCCAGGGCAGGACAAACCAAGGCGTCCTGATGACAAATCCCCAGACGATGAGTCGCCCACAAGAGCGCCAAAGGGTCGTCCTGGAAGACCTGGGGATAAATCTCCTGACCGTAAACGCCCGGAGAGCCCTGATGGTTACACAACACGCGCAACTAAAACAACTACAGTGACATCTCGGTCTACACCGCAGTTCCCCGATGCACCTGGAGATGGGAAACCTAAACGTCCGGGAGACAAATCCAGGCGACCCGGCGATAAATCGCCCGAGGATAGCTCGCCAACGAGGCCCTCAAAGACCAGACCCGGGCGTCCTGGGGATGAGTCTCCAGACAGACGTCGTCCTGAGAGTCCTGATAGTTACACCACTCGCACGACCAAGACTACGGTAACTTCACGGTACACTACACAGTTCACTGACGAACCTGATGACGATAAGCCTCGTCAACCAGAAGATAAATCGGACCGTCCTCTACGTCCTGGTGACAAACCCAGACGTCCTAGTGATAGTACACCAAAGCAGCCTGGTGACAAGCCCAGACGTCCTGGAGATGATAAACCTAGACGCCCTGGCGATAAGTCTCCTGACGATCAATCGCCAAGGAGGCCTTCCAAGGGTCGTCCTGGTGACGAGTCGCCTGATAGCAAACGCCCTGAGAGTCCAGAAGCTTATTCTAGGACAACGGCAACAACGGTGACCTCTCGATATACCAGCAGATCTCCTGAGAAGCCAGACGATGACAAACCAAGAGGGCCTGGTGGTGATAAACCGAGGCGGCCTGGTGGCGAAAAACCAGGACGTCCACAGGATGAAAAGCCTAAACATCCCGGAGATGACAAGCCTAAACATCCGGAAGATGACAAGCCAAGACGTCCTGGAGATGACAAACCAGGTCGTCCTGGGGATGACAAGCCAAGACGGCCTGGTGACGATAAACCGAGACGGCCTGGTGATGAAAAACCAGGACGTCCCGGGGATGAAAAGCCTAAACGTCCGGGAGATGACAAACCAGGTCGGTCAAGGGAAGAGAAGCCACGACGTCCTGGAGATGATAAGCCAGGTCGTCCAGGAGATGACGGGCCACGTCGTTCTGGAGATAAATCTCCTGAAATTTCTGATAAGAAGCCGAGGCGCCCTGGTGATAAGCCCGAGCGCCCTGGGGAGGAGAAACCGAGACGACCAGGGCAGGACAGGCCAGGGCGTCCTGGTGACAAGTCTCCAGACGATGAGTCGCCCACAAGACCGTCAAAGGCACGTCCCGGAAGACCAGGAGATGAATCGCCGGACCGGAAATGCCCAGATGATGACAAACCAGGCCGTCCGGGGGATGAGAGGCCTGGTCGTCCTGGTGATAAGCCTAGACGTCACGGCGACAAACCGACACGTCCGGGTGATAAGTCACCTGATGATCGATCGCCTTCTAAGGGACGCCCTGGCGAGGATTCTCCTACCAGGAAACGTCCTGAGAGTCCTGATGGATACACTAGAACAACAACGACCACGGTGAACTCGCGATATACTAGTAGATCTCCAGAGAAACCAGAGACTGACACACCCAAACGTCCGGGTGATGACAAGCCACGCCGTCCAGGAGATGACAAGCCTGGTCGTCCAGGAGATGACAAGCCTGGTCGTCCTGGAGATGACAAGCCAGGTCGTCGTGGAGATGACAAGCCAGGTCGTCCTGGGGATGAAAAGCCTGTTCGTCCTGGAGATGACAAGCCAGGTCGTCCTAGAGATGACAAACCGAATCGTCCCGGGGATGAAAAGCCTGGACGATCAGGAGATGAGAAGCCAAGACGCCCTGGTGACAAATCTCCGGATGAGGAGTCTCCCAGGAGACCGTCCAAGGGCCGTCCTGGGCGTCCTGGTGATGACTCTCCTGACCGGCAACACCCTGGTGATGACAAACCACGACGTCCAGGGGATGATAAGCCCAGACGTCCTGGTGATGATAAACCAGGCCGTCCTAGTGGCGATAAGCCCAGGCGCCCTGGTGACAAGTCTCCCACTGATGAATCCCCAAGACGACCCTCAAGAGCACGTCCTGATGACGAATCTCCTGATAGAAAACGGCCTGAGAGTCCCGAGGGATACACTAGAGCAACGACTACGGTGACCTCGCGATACACTAGTAGATCTCCAGAGAAACCAGGCACAGACAAACCCAGACGTCCGGGTGATGACAAGCCTGGTCGTCCTGGGGATGAAAAGCCAAGGCGTCCTGGAGATGACAAGCCAGGTCGTCCTGGGGATGACAAGCCAGGTCGTCCTGGGGATGAAAAGCCAAGGCGTCCTGGAGATGACAAGCCAGGCCGTCTTGGAGATGATAAGCCAGGCCGTCCTGGGGATGAAAAGCCAAGGCGTCCTGGAGATGACAAGCCAGGTCGTCCTGGAGATGACGAGCCAGGTCGTCCAGGGGATGATAAGCCCAGACGTCCTGGTAGCGATAAGCCCAGGCGCCCTGGTGACAAGTCTCCCACTGATGAATCCCCAAGACGACCCTCAAAATCACGTCCTGATGAATCTCCTGATAGGAAACGGCCTGAGAGTCCCGAGGGATACACTAGAGCAACGACTACAGTGACTTCGCGTTACACTAGTAGATCTCCAGAGAAACCAGACACAGACAAACCCAGACGTCCGGGTGATGACAAGCCACGCCGTCCAGGAGATGACAAGCCAGGTCGTCCTGGGGATGACAAGCCAGGTCGCCCTGGGGATGAAAAACCAAGGCGTCCTGGAGATGACAAGCCAGGTCGTCCTGGGGATGACAAGCCAGGTCGTCCTGGGGATGACAAGCCAGGTCGTCCTGGGGATGAAAAGCCAAGGCGTCCTGGAGATGACAAGCCAGGCCGTCCTGGAGATAACAAGCCAGGCCGTCCTGGAGATGACAAGCCAGGTCGTCCTGGGGATGAAAAGCCAAGGCGTCCTGGAGATGACAAGCCAGGCCGTCCTGGATATGACAAGCCAGGTCGTCCTGGGGATGACAAGCCAGGCCGTCCTGGGGATGACAAGCCAGGCCGTCCTAGGGATGGTAAGCCAGGTCGTCCAGGAGATGACAAGCCAGGCCGTCCTGGAGATGACAAACCACGACGTCCGGGAGATGACAGGCCAGGTCGTCCTGGTGATGACAAGCCTAGGCGTCCTGGTGATGACAAGCCCGGGCGTCCTGGTGAAGACAAACTAGGCCATCCTGGAGATGACAAGCCACGACGTCCGGGAGATGACAAGCCAGGTCGCCCTGGTGATCGCAAACCTGGTCGTCCAGGTGACGAGAAACCTGGACGTCCAGGAGACGACAGGCCCCGACGGCCGAGTGACAGATCACCAGAGAAGGGATCTCCCACAAAGCCTTCTTCGAGAAGGCCAGGATATCCTGGTGACGAATCCCCTGACCGTGGTCGTCCCGAAAGTCCCAATGGCTATTCTGTGACAACTAAAAAGACTACTGTTACCTCGCGATACACTACTGAACGTGCAGAAAAACCGGAGAATGGCAAGCCCCGGCTGCCCTCAGACGACAAGCCTAGGCGGCCAAGAGACAGACCTGGACGCCCTGGGGCCGAAGAGCCTGGTCGCCCTGGCCGTAAAGAATCTCCGGCAAAGGAATCGAGGCCTGTAGAACAGAGTCCATTCAGGCCATCTGAGTCTCCGGAAAGGGGCGGCGAAGAGGTTCTTAAGTACTACAAAACTGATGGTGATGACATGCACGTGGCTGAAATCGTAAAGCGGGGTGTTACGACCAAGAAAGTGAAGAAGGCTCTCGTTGTGCACCCTCAAACCGGTGAGGAAATAACACTAGAAGAAGCACTGGAGCGGGGTGTAATTGATCAAGATACCTTTGATCAGTATGCTGCCGAGGGTTACGTTGATGGCGCGGATGGCCAGGTCACCTACGATTCTCAGCTAATTGAAACGTCGATAATCGTACGTGACCCAAAGACAGGTGAGGAAGTTCCGCTTGAAGAAGCTGTGGAGAAGGGTCTGATAACACCTGAGGATGCCAAGGAACTGGCACAAGGACAGATGCCCCAGACACCGTCTGATCAAGAACCAGGTACTCGGGGACAGAGACCGATGCGAAGAATCTCTGAGCCGAAGTTCAGCGTCACGATTGGCAGAGCGAAGTCCATTGAAGCGGAGGAAGGCAAACCAATTATCTTGCAGAAGGTTCGAAGGAGAGTTGTGAAGCCGAAAGACGCTATAGAGCGGAACCTCATCGATGAAGAAACCGTCGATGTTCTGGACAACCCTGACAGCTTCAAGGACGACCGAGGAAAACCGTGCACCTTGCTGGATGCGATCAAGTTCGGCAAGGTTGATGCCACTAAAGGCAATATCAAGGATCCTATGAAGGGAGATAACTTGACTATTGAGCAAGCGGTGGAACGTGGAGTTATTGACATTTACAGAGGCAACCTACTGATCCCGGTGGCGAGATGTCTTACTTTCCCAGATGTCATGGATCAAGGTCTTTTCAACCCTCGCACCCAGCGAATAATTCATCCTGAAACTGGCGCTGAACTGACGATCGAGGAGGCTCTGATCTGTGAGATCCTTGACCCACTGTCGAGAGTGCTGGGCGCGACTGAAGAACCAATTACACTGCAGGAGGCCATAGACCGAGGATTTATCAATCCAGAAACCAACGAGATCCTGACGAAGGATCGGCCGAAGACCATTTCTGAAGCACAGGGCGAAGGCTACTTTGACTGGAGCACGTATGCCGTAAACGACGATCTTCCGCCGCTAGGCATCACCTTCCCAGTCGCTGTAGAGCGAGGCTACATAGAGCCGAAGAAGAAGGAGCTTCTGAACAACGTCACCAAGGAAATGGTTCCCCTGGATGTTGCCATAGATGAGGATATGCTGATGGTTCTGCCTTTCCCATTGAGTCCTGATGCTGTTGATTTGATGGACGCCCTTGATCAAGACCTGATTGATGTCAAGAAGAAGACGTTCAGGCATCCCAAGAACAACGAGGTGATGCCCATTGGGAAGGCGGTGGAGAATGGACTGATTCGTATAAAGCCGGTGAACCCAGACGACGAGCTGATGGCGCCTTGTGATGGTATCACTGAGACGCTGACACAGTATCATACGATCACCACGCGAACTATTCAGCTAACTGCGGGTCACATCTTGCAAGGACCTGACCAGGTGAAAAATCTCAAGACTGGCAAAATCATCTCAATTGATGAAGCCAGAGAGCGTGGCATTGTCAAGGATGATGACGAAACTGTCGAAGAGTACACCACTCGAGAAATCAAGATGTCCTTCACGGAAGCAGTTAAGAAGGGTTTGATTTGCTTCAAGACCAAGACATACACGGACCCTCGCACTGGCGAAAAGATTCCCCTGACAGACGCGATAGAGAAGGGCATCCTGAAGCCAACTGACATTCTTGAGCCCAATGAACAGTTCAAAACGCCCATGGACCTTGTCCAGGCTGGGCTCACCATTTACGACAAAAAGAACAAGCGGTTCAAGGACCCTAAGTCGGGTCGTCCTCTCACCCTCAAGGACACAACGGACAAGAAAATTATAGATAAGCACTCGTTTGTGGTTGAAGTGAGCACTGGCACCACCTACACTGTGATAGATGGCATGGACAAGAGGAAGATCGATCCCGTCACTGGGGACGTTACAAATCCCAGAACTGGACGCAAAACACCCCTGGATGAAGCCATCAAACAGGGACTCATTGCCTCCATCGATATCGACATTGCAAAGGGCCAGTCGCTGGTTAACTTTGCAAAGAAGGCCATGAAAAAGCGAGAGGACGAAAAACCCAAAGATGAAACACCTGTTGATTCAAAGGAAGAGCCGGATGGTCGGTCACCTGACAAGCACGCTCCTCGGAAGCCTGGCAAATACGCACCACTTTCTAAGAAAGAACGAATGACCATTGAGGAGGCGATATGCGCGGATGAAATCGAGCCTGAACGCTGCACTCTTGTCGTTCCCAATACTGGAAAGCGGATTCCAGTTCGTGACATCGTCTCAAAGAAGATAATGTCACTGAGAAGCGTAGTCGAGGTGACGAGCAGAACGGAGATAATTCTCATCGAGGAAGTGTCGGTGGTCATCTCGTCGACCAGGAAAGAACCCTCGCGAAAGCCGACAACCGAACGAATGACCATTGAGGAGGCGATATGCGCGGATGAAATCGAGCCTGAACGCTGCACTCTTGTGGTTCCCAATACTGGAAAGCGGATTCCAGTTCGTGACATCGTCTCAAAGAAGATAATGTCACTGAGAAGCGTAGTCGAGGTGACGAGCAGAACGGAGATAATTCTCATCGAGGAAGTGTCAGTGGTCATCTCGTCGACCAGGAAAGAACCCTCACGAAAGCCGACAACCGAACGAATGACCATTGAGGAGGCGATATGCGCGGATGAAATCGAGCCTGAACGCTGCACTCTTGTGGTTCCCAATACTGGAAAGCGGATTCCAGTTCGTGACATCGTCTCAAAGAAGATAATGTCACTGAGAAGCGTAGTCGAGGTGACGAGCAGAACGGAGATAATTCTCATCGAGGAAGTGTCGGTGGTCATCTCGTCGACCAGGAAAGAACCCTCACGAAAGCCGGTTTCGGACAACGAACCGGGAGCCAGAGTTCCATCCGAAGACAAACCTGGCCGAAAATCTCCCACCAAGGATAAGCCGTCGAAACGGTATCCAAAAGACGACGAACCATCTGAAAAGCCGTCAGTGGAGCGTAATGGTGAATACTCGCCCAAGGACGAGCGTTCTCCGACATATCCTGTAAAGGAAGAGCCTAGTCGGAAGTATCCTGGTAGAGATGAGCCCGTGCGCAAATCACCCACCAAAGACGAGGCGCCACGGAAAATGCCTGGGAAAGAGACTGAACCGTCACGCAAAACGTCAAAGGCGGATGAACCTTCCCGCAAGGCGCCAGGAGATGAGGTGCCTGTGCACGGTACTAGAAAACCAGGCAAATACTCGCAACTTCCAAAGAAGCCAAGGATGACTATCGAAGAGGCGATCTGTGCTGATGAGATTGATCCGAAACGGTGCATTCTTGTCGTTCCCAATACTGGAAAACGTATTCCTGTGGATGACATCGTCTCCAAGAAGATCATATCCCTCGAAAGCATCGTTGAGGTAGTCAGTCGGACGGAAGTTACCCTGATCGAGGAAAAGTCGGTGGTCGTGTCATCCAGAAGGCCAAAGGAAACTCCAGCGCGCAAGCCCTCTACGAAGGAGGAGCCTTCTCAAAAATCTCCGACCAAGGATGAACCTTCACGAAGGTCTCCGACCAAGGAAGAGCCTTCTCGAAAGTCACCGATCAAAGAAGATCTTGCTCGCCGATCTCCGACCAAAGAAGAGCCGTCTCGCAGGTCCCCGACCAAGGACGAACCTTCTCGCAGGTCTCCGACTAAGGAAGAACCTACTCGCAAAGCCCACACCAAGGAAGAGCCTTCTCGCAAGTCTCCTACAAAGGAGGAGCTGCCTCGCAGGCATCCTACCAAAGACGAGCCATCTCACTCCACTCCGAGCAAAGACAAGCCTTACCGGCGACAGCCGAGCGATGAGGAGTCTCCGCGCCGACGCCCGTCCAAGGATGAGCCATCTCGTCCTCGCGCACCGAAGGACACCGAGCCATCCGAACCAGGGAAGCGCTCACCAACTAAAACATCTCGACTTACACATGAAGTGGAGCCGGTCAAGGAACCAGAGAAGTTGGTTACGTTCAAACAGGTCAAGTACACTCAGCTGCCGAAGCGTCCCAAAGTGACTCTCCAGGAAGCGATTGACACAGAGCAGATTGAACCAAATCGATGTGTGCTCATCATTCCGGCGACCGATAAGCGCGTTCCAGTGCGAGATATCGTCACCAAGAAGATCATGTCGCTGGAGAGTGTTGTCATGGTAATGAGCCGCACGGAGGTGGTGCTGGTGGAGGAGAGGTCGACTATTGTCCGCCGTCTCATGCGGCCCGTGTCTGCCGTCGAAGCAGGTATCTTTGAGCTAGATAGCGGATGTTTCATGAATCCAGAGACACAGGAGCCAGTCAGCTTCAAGTCCCTGGTGACGCTCGGCATCATGCCCGCTGAGGCGGTTCGCGTGCTCGATCAGCAGACGAACCGCTACATGCCCGTGGACGAGGCGATTGAGCAGCAGATCGTCGACGCCGAGACCGGTGACGTGTATGACACGGAGACACGCCAGACGGTCAGCTTCTTCCGTGCGGTCAAGGAGGGCCTAGTGAAGCCGGAAGAGGAGAAGCCCACCAAGATTCCTCTCAGCCGTGTGGTCGACAAGGGCTGGTACAAACCGAAGCGGGGCACGGTGGATATACCTGGCTATGATAGACCAATCGCGCTTGACGAAGCTTTCCGTAATGGAATCGTCAGCCTTGATACTGTGCTAGTGATTGATAAGAACGCCAACGAGTACGTCCCGGCAATGCAGGCCGAAGAGAATGGTCTGATTGACCTGCTGGATGGCACGGTAAAAGACACTGACCGTGACAGGGACATCCCCGTGGCTGAGGCATTGAACAAGGGCCTTATCATCCCGCGGCGTGTGCCCATGTCACTGGAGGCTGTCATCCGCCGCCAACTGTACCATCCAGGCACCGGGCGTGTCATTGTGCCTGGCACTGATGAGCCAGTCAAGCTGGACGAAGCCATCCACCGCCTGCTGATCGACGCTGAGTCCTCCCAGATCAAGGACACGCAGAAGAATGAGTCTGTGACACTGGAGCGCGCCATTACCACCCGCCTGGTGGACGTGACCACCGGTCAGGTAACCGACACCCGCAGCGGCCACAGCAAGCCGCTGGACGCCGCCTACCGCGAGGGCATGATTTGGACGAAGCCGATGCCGGTTGACCTGACGGATGCCGTGCAGATGGGCCTGTACGAGCCTGACACGGGCAAGATAATCGACCCCGCCAGCGGTGAAGACGTGACGCTCCGCCAGGCCGTCGAGCTGAAGATCATAAGCGTCGAGTCCATCATCGTTGTAGACGTGGAGACAAAGGTGCTTCACACGTACGATCGGGCGGTGCGCGTTGGTCTGGTGGACGCAGAACGTGGCGTTCTACGTCAGCCGGATCGTGATGTACCTTTGGACCGCGCCATCGACGAGGGCATGCTGGCCGAGCGTAAGCCGCCGCTAGCATTGCAGGAGTTCGTCGAGAAGGAGCTGTATGAAAAGACTACCGGCCACCTGATTATCTTCCGCACGAAAGAGCGCGTCACAATCGAGGAGGCCATCACTCGCACCGAGATCAACGCGTTCGCTGAAACCATGAAGCACCCGGACACCAACGAGGTACTCAACCTGTTTGAGACAATCGACCGCGGCTTCTTGGACCCGGTTTCAACCTGTTTGAGACAATCGACCGCGGCTTCTTGGACCCGGTTTCCGGCACTGTCACTGACCCGCGCTCCGGCGAAGAGGTCAACCTGGCCGAGGCCATGGAGCACGAGGTGCTGCTGCCGGCGCCCAAGCGCATACCGTTGCGCGAAATGTTTGAGAAGAATATGTACGATCCGCGCACCGGCCGTGTGTCTGACCCGGACACGGAAGAGACCTTCACTGTTGAGCGCGCCATTAAGATCCGCTTGGTTGATGTTTCGTGCACAATCGTGCGCGATGAACGCAAGAGTCGCGTGCTGAGCTTCCCGCGTGCCATTCGCGAGGGACTGGTCAATGGCACAACCGGCCTGTACTGCCCGGACAAGACGCGTCGTGTGCCACTCAACGAGGCATTCAAAGAAGGCCTCATCTCGGATGTGGAGCTGCCCATGTCCGTCAAGGACGCTATTCAGAAGGGCGTATATGACGAGGATACTGGCTTGTTCTTTGATCCCACTACGGGCGACTGGCTGACGCTGCTCGAGGCTGTGGAGGAGCGTGGTATCCTGGACGAGAAGTCGGTGTTCGTGCGTGACACGATCCGCGGCTTCTGGAAGAACGTCGATCTGCTGGAGGCGATGCGACGGCGGCTCGTGGAGCCCGACACGGCGCGTGTGAAGAATTTTGAGACTCACAGCGACTACTCTCTGCAGGAGGCTTTCGAGGCTGGTCTGGTTGTGGACAGTCAGTATTCGCTGTCGCTGCAACAGGCCATCAAGGACGGCATGTACGATGACGAGACTGGCCGTTTCACCGACACTGTCTCTGGCTGGAAAGTGAGTCTTCATGACATCATCAAACGTTTCATCGTTAATCCGGGTCTGCCGTGCTACTTCGACACCGAGGAAGAGCGTCTGCTGAACCTGAACGAGACGTGTCGTGCCGGCATTATCGACCGCCGCCGCGGCACCTTCCGCCACCCCAATACCGGCTATGACATATCTCTGAGCGAGGCGCTCCGAAAGGGCTTCATCATCGACTTCGAGAAGCCGATGAGCCTCTATAACCTGGTGCACATGGGCTTTTACGACCCGCAGACTGGCAAGATCGTGCAGCCGCGCACCGGTCGGAAGCTAACACTGGAGGATGCCGTTAAGCATCACCTGCTCGACCCGAAGCGCTCACCGGTGAAGCACGCCAAGACTGGCCGCTTCCACAGTTTCCCCGACGCCGTCAAGGATGAGCTTGTAGACGCGAAGAACGGCTGGTACGTGGTGCCCACCACGCGCGAAAAGATCACCATGATCGAGGCCAAGAAGCTGCGGTACATCGTGCCCAGCGAGCGGCCGCTGCGCATTATCGACGCCATTAAATACCAGCTTTGTCACCTGGACTCTGGCAAGTTCTCCGATCCCAATACTGGCGATAACCTGGATCTGCACGACGGCATCCAGCGTGGACTGCTCTGCGGCAAGACCACGAGGTTCAACGACACTGTGCAGGGCAAGCACAAGCGCCTGCTGACTGCTATCAAGGAGGGCAACATCCAGACGGGCAAGGGCCGCGTCATCGACACGTTCACCAAGCGTGCGTACAACTACAGCGTGGCGTTCGACCGCGAGCTGCTGGTGACTGAGGAGGTGGCGCATGAGGAGGCCGTCAACGTGGAGCACATTATGAAGCAGGAGTCGACCATGGCCTACTCAGCTCGCCCGGCCGACCGCGAGAACCTCGTCAACTACAGTCTGGAGGAGGCAATCAAGGAGCTGATCATTAACCCGGAGACGGCTGTGGTGCTGGACCCGACCACCAAGGAGCTGCGTCCGCTGAAGCAGGCGCTAACCGACGGCCTGATCGAGCCGAAGCATCGTGCCATGATCGACATCAGCCCGGGTCGACTGGCGCCGCAGCTGATCCTGTTCGAGGGCCGCACCGTGCTCTACCTCCGCCGGCCCGTCGCCTTCCAGGAGGCGGTTGACAGCGGTTCTCTGAACGTGCAGCACGCGCGCTACATCGAGCCCAGCTCGCGCCAGGCGGTCACGCTCAAAAAGGCGTTCGAGCTTGGTCTGCTCGATCCGAACACCGTGCTGATGAAGGACACGAAGCGTGCGCGCCTGATCCGACTGCCGGCCGCCTTCGAGCAGGGCCTCATCGAGGAGGACAAGGGTATGGTGCTGGACACGACCACCGGCCACTTCTTGACGCTGGAGCAGGCCATCAAAGAGTGCGTGATCGTGACGCCGCGCTACTGCTTCTCGGTGCTCGAGGCGCTCGACAGTGACATGTACGACCTGGACCGGGAGCGCTTCGTCGACCCGTTCACGGACCGCGCCATCCCGCTGTCCGAGGCGATCGAGCGCGGTCTGATCGACCCGACCACGGTACTGGTGCGCGACCCGATGACGGACCGGCTGCACCACCTGCTGGCCGCCATCGAGGAGGGCCTGGTCACGCCGAACGCGGGCGACGTCCGCCAGGTGGACCACTTCATCAACATCGTGGAGGCGCACCGGCTCGGACTGCTGGTGCCGGCCGAGACCAGGGTAAGGGGCGCGCGCGGCCCACCGCCCGCCGCCCGCCCTCGGCTGCTGCCCTGACTGCTGACCAGCCCGACCCTCCCGGCGCCATCCTGACTAACGCTGAGACCACCGGAGGCGATCCTGCGCGGCCGCAGCAGACACCACTAACCTGACTCGACACTGGGCCGGACACAGAGCCGGCAGGAGACGGGACTGACTGAACCCGCCTGCAGTGTGTGAGGCGGTGATGCTTCGTCCGTCGGGCCTGTACATAGTGGGCAGTGCGCAGTCGACAGGGCGTAGTCGGCAGGGCGTAGTTGGCAGGGCGTAGTCGGCAGGACGTAGTCGTCTTCGGGGCTCCGTAGCCTGTGAATGGCGTGGCTTTTGAATGCAACTCTCCTGACTATTGCTGCGTGATGCTACGTGATACGAGCTGTTGACGTGATGCCTTCTAACGCTGAGCTTTGTAGATGGCATGCCTAGTGTCGTTGTGCATGAAGCTTGTGTTGATTTTGTGACTGCTGACCATGATTGTAGACGTTTGCTGACCCTAACCTGACCTAACCTGCTTTTTCCGCATAATCTCACCAACGCTTGCTTGGTATGTACTATGTAGTAGTACCGCACGCTCTTGCATGTACATAGCATAACCTTTGCTAATTATGTTGTATTGGGACGATCTAATACAACAAGAAGCGTTGTCTTCGCATCTTAGAATTTACGTTAGCTTTATCCGGGCTGTACTGTTCAGTTAGGTTCGATTGATGATCTGTATGTGTGACTGCTTGTACTGTGCCCAGTCGCGTGCTGTGCCCAACCTGACACCTCGTGTGTGGGGAATTTGCAGCAAGCGGTGCTTGAAAAGTATCGCCACTGCGACGACTCCATCTCCAAGTTCCTCGACTGGGTGGAGAGGATGGAGCGGCGTGTGGCCAACCAGGAGCGCATCCAGGAGGACGTCTCCAGCCTCCGCAACCAGATAAACGTCGTCAAGGTCAGAATTCGACCAACTTCGCTGACGGCGCGCCAATCATCTGGTTCTGGTACACTGTTTGGCTTCCTCTGCGGTCCTAGCGTTTGGGAGGGAATGTCCATTGTTCACATTATAGATGACGGGAGATGTTTTAATCCCTTTCCTCTTGGTGGGGACGCACAATGTACCATTCGACCGTATCAGGACATGACTGCAAACGGCGCACATTTCTGGTGGCGGCGTGTCCAGTGGTGGTTGCGGCAGGGGTGTCTCCCGGTCCCGCCTGCACGCCCTCCCCACCACTCCCCGCTCCTCCCACCACTCCCCGCTCCTCCCCGCCACTCTACGTCACTCCACGCCACTCCCCGACACTCCCCGCTCTTCCCCACCACTCCCCGCCACTCCCCGCCACTCTCCGCCACTCTCCGCCACTCTCCGCCACTCCCCGCTCCTCCCCACCACTCCCCGCCACTCCACGCCACTCCCCGCTCCTCCCCGCCACTCCCCGACACTCCACGCCACTCCCCGCCACTCCACGCCACTCCCCGCCACTCCACGCCACTCCCCGCCACTCCACGCCACTCCCCGCCACTCCCCGACACTCCACGCCACTCCCCGCTCCTCCCCGCCACTCCCCGACACTCCACGCCACTCCCCGCCACTCTCCGCCACTCTCCGCCACTCTCCGCCACTCTCCGCCACTCTCCGCCACTCCCCGCGACTCCCCGCCACTCCCCGCCACTCTCCGCCACTCTCCGCCACTCCCCGCCACTCTCCGCCACTCTCCGCCACTCTCCGCCACTCTCCGCCACTCCCCGCCACTCCCCGCCACTCCCCGCCACTCCCCGCCCGGCCGGCCGTCTTTTGACCGACTCGAGCGGTGCCCCACCCTCCGACAGGCCATCAAGGACGAGCTGAAGGACCAGCAGCGGCCGGTGTCGTCCGTACTGGACCAGGTGCAGGATGTGACGGAGAAGGGCGGTGACGTCCTATCCAAGGACGAGACCAAGCAGCTCGACAAGAACGGCAGGGAGCTCCGGCAGAGGTCAGTACGGTCGAACACCAGCGAACAGCAGCACAGTCAGCAGTGCGCGGAGTGGCAAGTGGGCATTTTCAGTAGCTTCCCAGTCTGGTGCATCTCACGACTTTCTGAGGTATCATTTTGCCAATAACGTCAGCTTACCGGACTGGAAGTTCACGGTTATCTGACTGGTCACGGCTGGAATTTCTGTCTAGGCCGCGTGCCGGGTGTCAGCTGTTATTGTCGTGGTCTCTGTCTATGATGTCTCTCGGTATGGTGAGTGGTGACGTGTGAACCGCGCTGGCGTCAGCTGACGTTCTCGGCTCTGTCGCCGCAGGTACGACACGGTAACAGACCGTTCGGACCAGCTGCTGCGCCGCCTCATAGCGTGTCTGGACGAGCTCAGCAAGTACCGGACCGACCTGGTCACATTCCAGGTACGTAGCAAACCAGCACCGCAGTTAGCAAGGCATGTGTTCTACATTCCCATCACAATGCGTCGCCTAAGGCTCTGACTTGACGACAGCATGTGTATGCCATCGCGTATGATTTAACATGTATGCATTCGTTCAAAGAGTTGCACAATGAGTTGCTGTGTTGCTTGTTGAAAGGTCGGTCGACTAAGATCATACTCGTTAACTGTGGGCACAAGCTGTTATGCCCCGTATTGGGCAGCGATGGCCGATGTTTACTGTTTGGTGAGCTGTGTGCTGAGTTTCTGACGCGCCCCGGCTGCCGGCCCGCCCGACAGACCTGGCTCTCGAGCGCGTCTCGCACGCTGGTGGACAAGGAGCGCCTGCTCTCTGACCTCAACAAGCTCAAGGCCAACGAGCAGACCTGCAAGGACTTCGTCAACGACGTGATCGCGCACCAGGCCGACCTGCGCTTCATCTCGGTCGCCGCGCAGAAGTTCATCGACGAGTCCAAGGAGTACCTGAAGACGCTGAACGACTTCCGCACCTCGCTGCCACAGCGGCAGGGCCACATCGAGCCGCACGAGTACCTGGTGAAGCAGGAGGTCACCGAAGTCACGCAGACCTTCCAGGACCTGCTCAGCCGCGCCAACAAGCTCTCCGACAAGCTCTCCAGCATCGGCGGCCGCCAGCGCGAGTACCAGGAGGCGCTGGACCGCGCGGAGCGCTGGCTGCGCGAGGTCGAGCCGCGGGCCGAGACAGTGGTCAACGAGCAGGTGGCAGCTGAGCCGCGCGGCGTACAGGACCAGCTGGACCGCGCGCGCACCCTCAACACGGACCTGCTGGCGCAGGGCAAGCTGTTCGACACGGCCACGCAGTCAGCGTCGCAGCTGGTGAAGGCGCTGGAGAGCCAGATCAGCCCGAAGGAGGGTGAGCGCATCACCCAGCCGCCGGAGGCGCTGGCCGACAAGTACCGCCGGCTGTCCGACGCCGTCACCGATCGCTGCCAGGCGCTGGACATGGCGCTGGTGCAGTCGCAGGGCGTACAGGACGGCCTGGACTCGCTGATGACCTGGCTGAACCAGGCCGAGGCGCGCCTGAAGACCATCCTGAAGCCGGCCAGCCTGAACCGCGAGCGGCTGACGGAGCAGACTCAGGAGCAGCGCATGCTGCAGGCCGACATCGACCAGCACCAGGCCAGCGTGGACCAGATCCGACGCAGCGCTGAGGACCTCCTTCAGACGCCCTCCAACGCCCGCATCGCCAAGAAGATCGAGCAGAAGCTGACCGACCTCACCACGCGGTTCGACAAGCTAAAAACCAAGTGCTACGAGCGCGGACACATGCTGGATGAGGTGTCTTCACAGATGGACTCGTTCTGGAACAAGACGGAGCGCATCGACCATTGGTTCATCGAGATCTTCGAGATGGTTGAGTCGAATGAGATCATCAAGCTGAACGTGGAGTCGTACACGGCCAAGATGGACGAGATCGCGCATCAGGCCGAGTCGAAGCGGCCAGAGTACGAGGAGGTGGTCAGCATCGGACACAGCCTCGTCTCCACGAAGGACGTGACAGATACCGCCATCACAAAGGAGAAGGTCAAGGTCAGTATATTGAGTAAGCCGATGTGTTTGTTGCCAGGTGTTGCAAACATGGCGGTAGGCGTGAATCGGAAGTTGTCGATTTGTTTGTTTCTTTTGCTATATTTATAAAATGCCGTTGAAATTATCTAACGAAGTGCATGACGTTGAGCAGTATCAATTTGCCTGGCTATCGGTTTTCCTCTGTGTCACGTGCTGGTCCATTTTTGTTTGCATAAATGTGTTTTGTCGGTACAATTCCATTCAGCATGGCGTCGATTCACGGTACGTCACTCCCCCGTTCCCGGAGCGCCGTTCGGCCTTGTGACGCGCCACCCGCTTACCTCGGCCGCCACAGGAGATCGAGACGCAGTGGACCGAGCTGCAGGAGGTGCTGGATGACCGGCTGCGCGAGGGCCGCACCCGCTCCGACTCGCTCAGCGCCTATGAGAAGCTGAAGGAGGACGTGCTGACGTGGCTGACGCAGATGGAGAGCAGCATCGACGAGCTGCAGCCGGTCGCCGTGGACCAGAAGCTGCTGAAGGAGCAGAGCGATGAGCTCAAGGTGAGTGGCAATGGAGCAGACTGGCCACATTCGCTGCTGTGTGGCACTGGTCGGCATGGCGGGACTGATACCACGTGACCTACGTCACCACACCACGGGACCAGTGTCACCATCTCATAATCACTGGGTCTATCGAATTCGGGAAGTAATCCATTTTAAGTGGAGCCCTCGCGATTAAATTATTTTCAGTTAATTTACTAAAAGGCTAGTGCTAGTTACACATTTGTTGTGTTCTGTGTTGCCCTTAAGCTGGCGCTTGTGTCTAGTGCCACGCTCTCGACTGGATGTAGTCTCCCCAACTGACGGCGGCTCGGCGGCTCGGCAGCCTCTGATCCGGGAGCACACCACGTACGTCACCACCATAGAGAAGGTGCACGACCTGGGCAACCAGTACGACTCGCTGCTGCGCGGCCGCTCCGAGACGCCGAGCCGGCGCCGCTCGTCGGTCACGCCGGCCAAGCGCGCCTCCGTCTCGCACGGACGGCGCTCCATCGCCAGTCCACTGACATCAGGTGAGAGGTCTCATGTCTCGTAGGTACGGGCGGGGAAGCCGGGAGCCAGCTGTCTCGCCAGTCCGCTGACGTCAGGTGAGAGGTCTCATGTCTCGTAGGTACGGGCCGGGCAGCCGGGAGCCAGCTGTCTCGCCAGTCCGCTGACGTCAGGTCTCATGTCTCGTAGGTACGGGCGAGGCAGCCGGGAGCCAGCTGTTATGGCTGACGCGCTACGCATTGTGCTGGCGTTTTGTTACGGCTGATGCCGACTTTTGAACGCGCCTAGAGTCATTGTGTTGGCTTTTAATGTGACAGTGATTATGATTTAATAACCACTGATTTTACAACGCATCGTATTTGCCTTTCTTACTTGGCGTCGATGACGAGCTATGGTTTTGCTTGGTAAAGTTTGGCCCTGTATTTTGTTGTCCGCCTTCTCCCCGCCCGCCTGCCTGCCGGGGGCTGAGTTGTCCGTCTGTCTGCCTCCCTCCGCCCGCCATGGCACCGTTCCTTGCATCTGGCCGCCGCCGACGTTAACGTTGCCGCTGCGGCCGCTTTCAGTGCGGAAGGCCTCGTACGACTTGCGGGGCTCGTCACCGGCGCGCAGTCCGTTCCTCTCCAGTGACGGCTTCTTCAACCTGGATGGTATGTGTGATGCGTCTGACAAGGGCAGCGCACAACTGACGGCTGGGCCTCGGTCTGATGTCTTACTTCTGTAGATTGGCCAGGTTCCTGTCGGCTGTCTTTGCCTGCCTTTGCCTATTTGGAGTTGCTTTTTTGCCTCTTTATAGTTTACTGTACCGGAGGATATTAGTATGGCGTTGCTGCTGCGTGTGGTTAGCTCTTCTGAAACTTATTTAATGGTACATGGCCGAAGTTGTTACCCCATGACGTCATGTTACGTGTTAATTACCCTCCCATGTGACCGTGTTCTCCCCGTGTGCGCGGCAGACATGTCGCCAATCCAGGCACAGCTGACAGAGATCCACAACCGGTACCAGATGGCCGGCACGCGGCTGACAGATCGCCAGGCCGACATCGAGAACGTCACCGACGAGGTGCGCCGTCACACCGAGACCCTCAAGAAGCTGCAGCAGTTCCTCGACAAGTCCGAGGGCAAGCTGCCGCGCGACGGCGTGCCGCAGAGCCGGGACGAGGCCGACAAGCAGCTGAGCGTGGTGCGCGCGCTTACCGAGGAGGTGTACGAGCGCCAGCCGTCGCTGGACGGTCTGAAGACGCAGGCCGGCGAGCTGCTGCGGCGGCGGCCGGGCGTACCGGGCGCCGACCTGCTGCAGGGCAGCCTCACGGAGGTGGTGGACCACTGGCGCCGGCTGCAGGACAGCCTGAAGCGCCGCCAGAAGCAGCTGCAGGACAGCCGCCAGTTCTTCGACACGCACGACCAGCTGACCTCGTGGCTGAAGGCGAAGGAGAAGATGCTGACGGTGCTGGGCCCGCTAAGCTCGGACCCACGCATGGTCCAGATGCAGAGTCAGCAGGTGGCCGTGCTCAGGGACGAGTTCGCCGGCCAGTACCCGACCCTGCAGACGCTCAACAAGGTCGGCCAGAGTCTGGTGGACGAGGCCGAGCCGGACACGGCCGACAAGGTGGACCAGAAGATGCGCCAGGCCAATGAGAAGTGGGAGGAGCTCATCTCGCAGCTGGAGGAGCGCGAACAGACGCTGGACGCCGCCGCCGGCACCAGCCGCCAGTTCAACGACTCGCTGGGCAAGCTGCAGCGCGAGCTGCAGAAGGTCACCGACACCGTGGACGATCTCAGCTCGGAGAAGACTGAGCCGCGCCAGAAGCTGACCAAACTGGAGAAGCTGCAGCACCAGGTGGAAGAGCTGAAGCCGCGCCTCACAGAGCTGGATACGCTCGGAGATGAGCTCTGCAACGTGCTGACCGACGCGTCCGCCAAGACCGAGGTCAAGGACAAGCTGTACCAGCTGGGACGGCAGCAGACGCAGCTGCAGCGCAAGATGGACAACCTGCGCGCCGAGCTGGAGAACTCGCTCAAGGAGGACCGCGAGTTCGAGAACGGCTGCACCGACATCCAGGACTGGATCAAGGACTGCGTGGACCAGATGGGCCGGCCGCTCAAGGTCTCTGCCGACGATCAGAAGCTGGCCAGGCAGGTCGAGGAGTACGAGCCCGTCTACAAGAACGTGATGGCGCGCGAGCACGAGGTGTTCCTCGTCCAGAGGAAGGGCCAGGACCTGGTGGCCAAGACGACCAACAAGCAGGAGGCCAAGAACCTGGAGAAGTTCCTGGACCGGCTCCAGAAGGACTGGGAGGACCTGAAGAAGGACGCGGTCGGCAGGCAGACGCGCCTCCACACGTGCACCGACTACTGCCAGAAGTACCACACGGCGCTGGAGCGGTTCGCGCCCTGGCTGGACTCGACCGAGGACCGGCTGGAGCGTCTGCAGCCCATCAGCTTCCGGCGCGCCGAGATCCAGAAGCAGCTGCGCGAGATCCAGGCCTTCAAGAACGAGGTGTCTCTGCGCTCTGGCGAGCACGAGCAGACCCAGACTTCTGGCGACACGCTCCTGTCTGCCACCGATACCGACAAGGAGGGCGTCCAGTCGGACCTGCCAGAGCTGCGCCGGCGCTGGGACGCGCTGCAGCGCGGCGTGCTCCAGCGGCAGACGGCGCTGGACGACGTGCTGGCCAAGGTGACCGACTTCACCGACCGGTTGCGCGACGTGGACCGCTCGCTGCAGCGTGCTGAGGACAAGCTGGCCTCGCACGACGCGATCGGCGGCGGCCGCGACCCGCGCCTGCTGGAACGCGTGACCGACATGGTGCGCGAGGCCGAGCAGCTGGCGCAGCAGCTGGACAAGGTCCGGGACCAGGCTGACGACCTCTGCGACGAGGCGCGCCACGTCGGCTCCGACGCCTCGCACGTCAAGGAGGACGTAGACCGCGTCGGCGACCGCCTGACTCGCCTGCAGGCCAAGCTGGACGACCAGCATGGAGACCTGAAGGGCGCCTCGCAGGCGGTCGGAGAGGTGAACGAGCGCATCAAGGAGCTGAACTCTCAGCTGGGCGCGCTGGAAGAGGAGCTGGACAGCATGGTGCCCGTGGCGCGTGAGGTGAAGATCGTGGAGCGCCAGGTGACAGAGATCACCATCTTCCTGGAGAAGGTCGTCAGAGAGAAGACGGAGCTGGTGGACGCTGAGCGCACCGTCGATGACCTCGTCCAGGACGTGAGTAAATCCGTCGAACCGAGACAGTGTGTATGGTCGTTACCGGCTTATTACCAATAGACTTATTACCAATAGACTTATTACCAATAACGCGCTCTTAGGAAAATAATTGTTGTTGTTGTTTTTTGCAATTAATCACATGTGGTTTCCGAATGAGCTATACAACTAAATACCAACGTTCTGAGCAATCCACTGTATCCGTTATATTGTCGTCATTTTTAGTTATTGGAAATCGTTGCCTGTACCTATTGGATTGCTCACATAACGTACTAGTGGCTGCCGTTTGGGCACCATCGTCTGCTGTCGTGATGGTGACCTCACACAGCTGACCGTGCGGCCGTCTGTCCGCTCCCCAGGGCTACACCAGCGACGCCAAGACGCTGCGTGACCAGCTGGGCAGCATGAAGCGACAGCTGACGCGCATCGAGGACCGCGGCCAGGCGCGCGAGGAGGAGGTGCAGGTGGTGCTCACCAAGCTGACCACCTTCTACCGCACCTACGAGGTGGTGGTGGACGACATCCGCCAGGTGTCACAGGACGAAGCTGCGCTGGCGCCGCCGGGCACCGACGTGGCCACCATCCGCCGCCAGCAGCAGGAGTTCAGGGAGTTCAAGACCACCCGCGTCGAGACGCTCTCCGTGCGTGTGATCGAGATCAACAAGACGGGCCAGAGCTTGGTGCAGACAGCCTCCACCGGTGTCAAGACGGCCGTGCTCGAGGGAGACCTGGAGAAGATGAACGACCTCTGGAACGAGCTGAAGGAGCGGGTGAGTACTGAGTACGGCTGGCCGCGGATGTGGCCGTGCCACGCTGTCGCTGCGAGATAAAGAAGCTGATGCTGACGGTGGATGGTTCACTGGGATGATAAGACATATGTTGCATATACATATGTGAATCAGGACATGATATGGGCCACTTGCTAGCTACCAATATGTATTACTTGTGTTCAGAAAGGTGGCATATCTGCGTGTGAGGCAATCATGACGGCGTGTTTTGCGTTACTCGAAGTCGGCCAGTGTTGCTGACAGCTTTGCGTCCTCCCTGCAGATGCACCACCGGGAGCGCGCTCTGGACGTGGGTCTACTGCAGTCGGGCAAGTTCCGCGAGGCGCTGGAGGGCCTGATGGAGTGGCTGGCCGACACCGAGGAGCTGGTGGCCAACCAGAAGCCGGCCAGCGCCGACTACAAGGTGGTGAAGGCGCAGGTGCAGGAGCAGCGGTTCCTGCAGAAGCTGCTGCTCGACCGTCAGGGATCGGTCAGCTCGCTCTCCGACATGGGGCGAGAGATGGCGAAGAAGTGCTCGCCGGGGGAGAGGGCCGAGATCGAGGACCAGCTGAAGGAGCTGATTCAGCGTTTCGACGCACTCAACGATCAGGCGGCGGACAGGATGAAGCAGCTGGAGGACGCCATGAAGGTGGGTGGCGCGTTGGCAGGGGAGGGGCTGTCGTATGGTGCGACAGTCCCTCCCCTGAGAGACCGTACGATGGACAGGGGACGCCGCACTGGGGGAGGGTGGATGGGTGGGATGAAGCTGACACTGATGTGTTGCGAAACAGGCATTATAGCGTATGTACGGGGAGATGTTTCTGGCATTTGTATTTCGTTTGTATATCTACTCAGCGATGCTCTTGTCGACGCTCAGTGGCACAGATTAATAAGTTGAATGGTGTTTCCGTTAGTTATTCGATAGCGAAATGATTTCACTGCTAATGTCTCGTCTTGTTCTCAGGTGGCTAAGCAGTACCAGGACACCAACAACCCGCTGGTGCAGTGGCTGGAGAAGATGCAGAAGAAGCTGAAGGACATGGAGACCATTCCCACTGACGAGGAGAAGATTCAGCGCAAGATTCAGGAGCACGATGTGAGTGATTTGTTACGACAGTTTCACCCCCGGTGCAGTTTTGCATTTTGTCTATAATATCGCTCCCTTGACCTTTCAAACGGGAGCTCTTAAGCTTTATTTATTTATTTCACTTCGTGGGGCATATCCGCTGCATGTAACGGCTATTACATGACTCGAGTCAAAACACGCTATAATTATTGGGCTTGGGTGACGCAACACTCATACTTCATGTAGGTACACATCACAGAACACACAGAACACATCACAACACAATTTCTCATAAACGAGTGCAGTGAGTCATAACACTAGGTCTCACGCTCACGCTCCATCCAGCTGATATGTGATGCTTTACAAATCAAATATCTGTTACAAACAACGTCTAAATTGACACTCGTGCATATTTGTATCGTTCTCGTCTCACAGCAGGCTGACGGTCTCCATGCTGCCGTCAGCTCATCAAGACGCAGTGACGCAGTGAGTGTGTGGCGACTGCCTGTGTGCGCTCCCCGTGACCTGCCCGGCCCGCCGGGATAGCCTGTCTCACTCTCTACACCGCCCTCCAGTCACCCCATCTGGAGCTGCTCCCCGTGACCTGCCCGGTCCGCCGGGATAGCCTGACTCACTCTGTACCATCTGACACCGCCCTCCCGTCTCGCCATCAGGAGCTGCACGAGGAGATCGTGAGCCAGCGGGCCGAGTTTGACGAGCTGGCGCGGATCGGCTCCGTGCTGATGGAGCTGGTCGGGGACGAGGAGGCCGCCGCGCTGGCCGACCGGCTGCAGGAGGTGACCGACCAGTACGCCAAGCTGGTGAAGGACAGCGAGACGCTGGCCCGCCTGCTGCGCCAGGCCGGCAGCCAGCTGAGGTCGCTCGTGCTCAACTACGAGGACTTCCTGGCCTGGATGGACGAGACGCAGCTGAAGCTCAGCAAGTACAAGGTTCTCTCCGTGCACGTGGACAAGCTGCACGAGCAGATGGAGGAGCTGACGGTGAGTGCTGAGTCGCGGGGGAGACGGCCGCGGCTGTGTATATAGTGACTGCACTGGCTACCTCTCCCAACCCGGCCCGCGCCGTGCTACACAGCACCGTTGTCGTGGACTGTATATATGGCTGGGGTTTCTGCTGGCCGGCCCCCGTTCCACCTTCGCGGACTGCACATAGCCATGCACTGCACATATGGATGTTGCTATTTTCTTTTCACCCGCACCGCGTTCCGTTAACCTCTACACCCTGGCATGTGGCCGATCTGCCGGCGGAGTGAGGAGTCAGGAGTGGCATGCGACTGAGTGTGTGTGTGTCGGTCCCGGTGGCATGGTGCATGAATGCATGCCCCGCGGCGTCACCAGTGGTGCCCGCACGCGCGCCTGCAGCCGAGCTGAGGTGACGCCGCTCTGCCCCGCCCTGCTCCCTTCCTCTGCCTCGCAGTGGCTCCATACGACGGTCCAGGTGCGCCAGTTCGAGCTCGAGCGGCTGATGGAGCTCAGGAAGGTACTGGTGACTAACCTATGGTGATGGTGGTGACGTCGGAACCCCAGATGTGCCCGCTGCCCGCCGTCCTGCCCCCTGTACAAATACACCTCGCCGAACCCGGCTGCAATGGGAAGTGTGCGTTATACTGAGCTCTGACTCTGCCCAACCCTGCCTTCGGTTGATACACTGCTCTGTGCGCTTAGTTCGGTTGCAGTATATTGAGACGAGCTTTTGTTATATACCATTAGATGTTTTGTGTGGAGTTCTTTGCGTGCGTAATGTTTGCGTTGTGTGCATCGTTTAGCTGTCAAATAACACTCCAGACTGCTTGTTTGATATGAATTGTCTGTAACATGTCCCTCGTGTAACCTGAACAGTGGCTCGTGTCCCGTGACCTGACCTGTGACCTGACATGTGACCTGACCGGGCAGGAGCTGAGTGAGGAGGTGGACCGGCACCGTGACTCCGAGAGGGAGCTCCAGGACATCGGATCTGAGCTGATGAAGCACATCTCCAGTGACGAGGCGCTCCAGCTGAAGGACAAGCTGGACTCTGTGTCGCACCGCTATCAGGACCTGGAGAACAAGGTCGGTACCCGGCCGGGTCGGATGATATGCTGTGGGTGGACTGCGGGCCGACGCGATCCCGCTTCAGTAAACCAGTGGTATCAGTACAGTGGATGGGAACAGGTAGCAGCCACGGTGGACTGGTGCCTGGGACTCTGGTGGGCCCTATGACCTCTGATACGTGACCCTGTGTCCGTCTGACCTGGCCCGTGACCTGTGGCCTGACCCTGTGACCCGTGTCCACCGCTGCAGGCCACCTCGCTGCTGAAGAACGCCCAGGAGGTGCTGCCGCTGGTGCACGCGTTCCACAATGCGCACAACGAGCTGACCGACTGGCTGGTGACGACCGAACAGATGCTGCAGACGGTGGAGTCGCAGCACAACGCCGAGGAGGTCATGGAGAAGCTCGAGAAGGAGGTGAGGCCCGCTCCTCACGGCTCGCCACGGGGGTACACGGTGGAAAAAGCTGTGCATTACTATGGCCGATGCTTCACACAGCCGAGTGACGGTAGGAAGTTCAAACTTCAATCCAACATCGTCTTACTGACTGAATGGTCACACCTGGCTGAAGGAATGCACATCAGTTAAATCTGCTGTACAGCTTGCGTAGTGAAGTGGTTCCAATCGCTGCATCATACAGACTGTATGGACGAGAATGCTCGGCTCTGTGTAATCGGCACTCTTCGCTTTGGACCTTCATCTGACCCGGCCCCGCCCGCCGGGTCACCCCATCTGACCCGGCCCCGCCCCGCCGGATCACCCCATCTGACCCGGCCCCGCCCCGCCGGGTCACCCCATCTGACCCGGCCCCGCCCCGCCGGGTCACCCCATCTGACCCGGCCCGCCCCGCCGGATCACTCCATCTGACCCGGCCCCGCCCCTCTGGGCCACCCCATCTGACCCGGCCCCGCCCCTCTGGATCACCCCATCTGGCCCGGCCCCGTTCGCCGGGTCACCCCATCTGACCCGGCCCCGCCCCTCTGGGCCACCCCATCTGGCCCGGCCCCGCCCGCCGGGTCACCCCATCTGGCCCGGCCCCGCCCGCCGGATCACCCCATCTGACCCGGCCCCGCCCCTCTGGGCCACCCCATCTGGCCCGGCCCCGCCCCGCCGGATCACCCCATCTGACCCCGCCCCGCCGGGTCACCCCATCTGACCCGGCCCGCCCCGCCGGATCACCCCATCTGACCCGGCCCCGCCCCGCCGGATCACCCCATCTGACCCGGCCCCGCCCCGCCGGATCACCCCATCTGACCCGGCCCCGCCCCTCTGGGCCACCCCATCTGACCCGGCCCCGCCCCGCCGGATCACCCCATCTGACCCGGCCCCGCCCCTCTGGGCCACCCCATCTGACCCGGCCCCGCCCCGCCGCCCCGTCAGGTGTCGCAGAACCGCAACCTGCTGGACCAGGTGAACCAGGCGGGGCCACAGCTGAGTCAGATCTCGCCTGGCGATGGCGCGCAGACGATCGAGTCGCTGGTGACCCGCGACAACCGACGCTTCGAGGCGATCGCCGAGCAGGTGCAGCGCAAGGCCGAGCGGATGCGTCAGTCCCGCCTGCGCCATGGCGAGGTGGTCATCGACATCGACGAGCTCCTCGACTGGTTCAAACAGGTACGGCGGTGAGCGGCCATGTCGATGGTCACGATGGTCTCTCGAGGATGGAAGGACTCGGGCCTGGCTTGTTATCAACTGTATCATCCGGTTGTGGATTCGAACGCGTCTATGCGGGCGTGAAAGTAGGTGTTGGTTTAGATTGTCTACACATCTGTCGTGTGTTGATAACTAATCATTGTGATCTGACATACAGTCACATCGTGTTCGATATCCGTGAACAGTGTGGTTAGCTGCGCTGCACCTGACACTGACTGTGTGTGCGTGTGTGTGGCCAGGTGGAGCAGCAGCTTAAAAGCGCCGAGCAGCCGACTGCCGAGCCGGCCGCGATCCGGGATCAGCTGAAGGAGGCGCGCGCGCTCAGCGACGACATCAGCGGTCAGAAGGGCCGCGTGCGTGACGTGCTCAGCGCGGCCAAGAAGCTGATCCGCGACGCCGCCCAGCACGACGACGTCAGCGAGATCAGAGAGAAGGTCGACAAGCTGAAGGACACCTGCGACACGGTTAGTGTCACCTGTCACCTGCCGACACCGGCTGACAGCTGCTGACAGCTGCTGGCAGCTGCTGACAGTCGCTGGCAGTCGCTGACAGACGCTGACAGTCGCTGACGTCGGACGAGTCGGCAGAGGAACAGACGCGCGGGCGCGTCCGTTTGTGTCAACGCAACTTCTGCCTAGCTCATTATCGGTCGGCTCATAGGATTATCGGCTGGGATAAAGAAGCTTTCTGTCGTACCAAATAGTAATACCCATGTATGGATGTATTGTCCCCGTATACCCAAATAGATTAGAGTGGTGGGACGTTCAAATTTCTAAAGACAGACCACTTTGCCGTCTATTAAACAAATCGTCGAGGTCTCTATTGTCGAGTGGATCCAATACACTATCGCCCCTCCGTTCACGTGTGACCCCTGCCTCCTCCCTTCCGTTCACGTGTGGCCCCTGCCTCCTCCCTTCCGTTCACGTGTAACCCCTGCCTCCTCCCCTCTGTTCACGTGTGACCCCTGCCTCCTCCCTTCTGTTCACGTGTGACCCCTGCCTCCTCCCTTCCGTTCACGTGTGACCCCTGCCTCCTCCCTTCCGTTCACGTGTAACCCCTGCCTCCTCCCTTCTGTTCACGTGTGACCCCTGCCTCCTCCCTTCTGTTCACGTGTGACCCCTGCCTCCTCCCTTCCGTTCACGTGTGACCCCTGCCTCCTCCCTTCCGTTCACGTGTGACCCCTGCCTCCTCCCTTCCGTTCACGTGTGACCCCTGCCTCCTCCCTTCCGTTCACGTGTGACCCCTGCCTCCTCCCCTTCCGTTCACGTGTGACCCCTGCCTCCTCCCTTCCGTTCACGTGTGACCCCTGCCTCCTCCCTTCCGTTCACGTGTGACCCCTGCCTCCTCCCTTCCCTTCACGTGTGACCCCTGCCTCCTCCCCTCCGTTCACGTGTGACCCCTGCCTCCTCCCCTTCCGTTCACGTGTGACCCCTGCCTCCTCCCTTCCGTTCACGTGTGGCCCCTGCCTCCTCCCTTCCGTTCACGTGTAACCCCTGCCTCCTCCCTTCTGTTCACGTGTGACCCCTGCCTCCTCCCTTCTGTTCACGTGTGACCCCTGCCTCCTCCCTTCCGTTCACGTGTGACCCCTGCCTCCTCCCTTCCGTTCACGTGTAACCCCTGCCTCCTCCCTTCTGTTCACGTGTGACCCCTGCCTCCTCCCCTCCGTTCACGTGTGACCCCTGCCTCCTCCCCTCCGTTCACGTGTGACTCCTGCCTCCTCCCTTCCGTTCACGTGTGACCCCTGCCTCCTCCCCTCCGTTCACGTGTGACCCCTGCCTCCTCCCCTCCGTTCACGTGTGACCCCTGCCTCCCACCTCCGTTCACGTGTAACCCCTGCCTCCCCCCCCCCCCCTCCGTTCACGTGTAACCCCTGCCTCCTCCCCTCCGTTCACGTGTGACCCCTGCCTCCTCCCTTCCGTTCACGTGTGACCCCTGCCTCCTCCCTTCCGTTCACGTGTGACCCCTGCCTCCCCCCTCCGTTCACGTGTAACCCCTGCCTCCTCCCCTCCGTTCACGTGTGACCCCTGCCTCCTCCCTTCCGTTCACGTGTGACCCCTGCCTCCTCCCTTCCGTTCACGTGTGACCCCTGCCTCCCCCCCTCCGTTCACGTGTAACCCCTGCCTCCCCCCCCCCCTCCGTTCACGTGTAACCCCTGCCTCCTCCCCTCCGTTCACGTGTAACCCCTGCCTCCTCCCCTCCGTTCACGTGTGACCCCTGCCTCCTCCCTTCCGTTCACGTGTGACCCCTGCCTCCTCCCTTCCGTTCACGTGTGACCCCTGCCTCCTCCCTTCCGTTCACGTGTAACCCCTGCCTCCTCCCTTCTGTTCACGTGTGACCCCTGCCTCCTCCCCTCCGTTCACGTGTGACCCCTGCCTCCTCCCCTCCGTTCACGTGTGACCCCTGCCTCCTCCCTTCCGTTCACGTGTGACCCCTGCCTCCTCCCCTCCGTTCACGTGTGACCCCTGCCTCCTCCCCTCCGTTCACGTGTGACCCCTGCCCCCCCCCCTCCTTCACGTGTAACCCCTGCCTCCCCCCCCCCCCTCCGTTCACGTGTAACCCCTGCCTCCTCCTCCTTCACTCTGCAGGTGAGTAAGCTGTCGGCGGACCGTCTCAGCGTGCTGGAGCAGGCTCTGCCGCTGGCCGAGCACTTCAACGAGTCGCACGGCGAGCTGAGCGAGTGGCTCGACGAGGCCGAGAACGAGGCGATGCGGCTCGACGTGCCGGCGCTGCGGCCCGACCAGATCCAGCGCCAGCAGGACAAGAACAAGGCCCTGCTGCAGAGCGTGACGGAGCGCAAGCCGCTGCTGGACAAGCTCAACAAGACGGGCAGCGCGCTGGCCAAGCTGGTTACTGACCAGGATAGTGGCAAGGTAAGGAGTGGAGTGGGCCGGAGAGCGGTGGTGGAGTGGCTGGGCGCCAAGTTGGTGGCGAATTGATTGCGGAGGTGCGGTTAGTTGGGTTACTAAATCGATATTGGTTTTAAAACGTGAAAGGATCTTGGTTTTATATTCATTAGCACTTATCTGATTGATGAACACAGCACCGATCACTGTATCGCCCCACAGTATGGAGGCCGTGCATCAGTAGAGGCTTATTCTGACCCGCTCTGTCTCTCGTCAGGTGTCTGACATTATGGAGACGGACAACGTGCGCTACAACGCGCTGCGCACCTCCCTGCGCGAGCGTCAGCAGGAGCTGGAGGAGGCCCTGCATGAGTGCTCCCAGTTTGCCGACAAGCTGGACGGCATGCTGTCCGCGCTGAAGGACACGGCCGACCAGGTGGACCGCGCCGAGCCCATCTCTGTACACCCGGACCGCATCCACGACCAGATGGCCGAGAATAACGCCATCATCGACGACCTGGAGAAGCGCGCCTCCGCCTTCGACGCCGTCAAGAAGGCGGCCGCCGATGTCATCGGCAAGGCCGGCAAGGGCGACCCGGCCGTCAAGGGTAGGTGTCCAGCACTGACGGGATCGGTGGGATCGGTGGGGCGGGCAAGCACGTAGTCGGTGTACTGAAAGTTGAGATGAGTTGTGGTGGCGGATAAATTAATGTTGCACGTTTGTGGTGTGTTACTGAGTAGTATAAGGCATGTGTGTCTGTAAGTTGGCCTGTCGAATGTTCGTATCGGTGATTCGGCCACGAAGTTTGGGCGGAGAGGATATAAGGATATTCTGTGTGACTTTCATCATCCCTCGTGTCTGACCTGGGCCCGGCGTTCCTCAGATATCAAGAAGAAGCTGGACAGCCTGAACACGCTGTGGGGCCACTTGCAGACGGCGACCAACGATCGCGGAAAGTCGCTGGAGGACGCGCTGGCCATCTCTGAGAAGTTCTGGTCGGAGCTGCAGGGCGTGATGACGGCGCTGAAGGAGCTGCAGGAGACGCTGGCGAACCAGGAGCCGCCGGCCATCGAGCCCTCGGCCATCAAGGAGCAGCAGAAGGAGCTGAGCGAGATTCGCCAGGAGCTGGACCAGGCCAAGCCCGAGGTGGACCAGGTTCGCCGGACCGGGCACGACCTGATGAAAGTCTGCGGCGAGCCCGAGAAGCCAGAGGTCAAGAAGAACCTGGCCGACCTGGACTCCACCTGGGACAACATCACGGCGCTGTACGCCCGCCGCGAGGAGAACCTCATCGACGCCATGGAGAAGGCCATGGAATTCCACGAGACCATGCAGAGCCTCATCGAGTTCCTGGAGGACGCCGAGGATAGGCTCGCCTACCTGGGACCAGTCGGATCGGACATCGATGCCATCAAGAAGCAGATCAAGCAGCTGATGGACTTCAAAAACGACGTCGACCCGCAGATGGTGAAGGTGGAGTCACTGAACAGGTGAGCAGGCTGGCGACGTCGGCTGGGTGTGAATGGCAGTACACTGTTCTGGTGTCGTTTGAGCTGCAGGCTGGCGACGTCGGCTGGGTGTGAATGGCAGTACACTGTTCTGGTGTCGTTTGAGCTGCAGGCTGGCGACGTCGGCTGGGTGTGAATGGCAGTACACTGTTGTGGTGTCGTTCGAGCTGCAGGCTGGCGACGTCGGCTGGGTGTGAATGGCAGTACACTGTTCTGGTGTCGTTTGAGCTGCAGGCTGGCGACGTCGGCTGGGTGTGAATGGCAGTACACTGTTGTGGTGTCGTTCGAGCTGCAGGCTGGCGACGTCGGCTGGGTGTGAATGGCAGTACACTGTTCTGGTGTCGTTTGAGCTGCAGGCTGGCGACGTCGGCTGGGTGTGAATGGCAGTACACTGTTCTGGTGTCGTTTGGGCTGCAGGCTGGCGACGTCGGCTGGGTGTGAATGGCAGTACACTGTTCTGGTGTCGTTTGAGCTGCAGGCTGGCGACGTCGGCTGGGTGTGAATGGCAGTACACTGTTCTGGTGTCGTTTGAGCTGCAGGCTGGCGACGTCGGCTGGGTGTGAATGGCAGTACACTGTTCTGGTGTCGTTTGAGCTGCAGGCTGGCGACGTCGGCTGGGTGTGAATGGCAGTACACTGTTCTGGTGTCGTTTGAGCTGCAGGCTGGCGACGTCGGCTGGGTGTGAATGGCAGTACACTGTTCTGGTGTCGTTTGAGCTGCAGGCTGGCGACGTCGGCTGGGTGTGAATGGCAGTACACTGTTCTGGTGTCATTCGAGCTGCAGGCTGGCGACGTCGGCTGGGTGTGAATGGCAGTACACTGTTCTGGTGTCGTTTGAGCTGCAGGCTGGCGACGTCGGCTGGGTGTAAATGGCAGTACACTGTTCTGGTGTCGTTCGAGCTGCAGTCTGGCGACGTCGGCTGGGTGTGAATGGCAGTACACTGTTCTGGTGTCGTTCGAGCTGCAGGCTGGCGACGTCGGCTGGGTGTGAATGGCAGTACACTGTTCTGGTGTCGTTCGAGCTGCAGGCTGGCGACGTCGGCTGGGTGTGAATGGCAGTACACTGTTCTGGTGTCGTTTGAGCTGCAGGCTGGCGACGTCGGCTGGGTGTGAATGGCAGTACACTGTTCTGGTGTCGTTTGAGCTGCAGGCTGGCGACGTCGGCTGGGTGTGAATGGCAGTACACTGTTCTGGTGTCGTTCGAGCTGCAGGCTGGCGACGTCGGCTGGGTGTGAATGGCAGTACACTGTTCTGGTGTCGTTTGAGCTGCAGGCTGGCGACGTCGGCTGGGTGTGAATGGCAGTACACTGTTCTGGTGTCGTTCGAGCTGCAGGCTGGCGACGTCGGCTGGGTGTGAATGGCAGTACACTGTTCTGGTGTCGTTCGAGCTGCAGGCTGGCGACGTCGGCTGGGTGTGAATGGCAGTACACTGTTCTGGTGTCGTTTGAGCTGCAGGCTGGCGACGTCGGCTGGGTGTGAATGGCAGTACACTGTTCTGGTGTCGTTCGAGCTGCAGGCTGGCGACGTCGGCTGGGTGTGAATGGCAGTACACTGTTCTGGTGTCGTTCGAGCTGCAGGCTGGCGACGTCGGCTGGGTGTGAATGGCAGTACACTGTTCTGGTGTCGTTCGAGCTGCAGGCTGGCGACGTCGGCTGGGTGTGAATGGCAGTACACTGTTCTGGTGTCGTTTGAGCTGCAGGCTGGCGACGTCGGCTGGGTGTGAATGGCAGTACACTGTTCTGGTGTCGTTTGAGCTGCAGGCTGGCGACGTCGGCTGGGTGTGAATGGCAGTACACTGTTCTGGTGTCGTTTGAGCTGCAGGCTGGCGACGTCGGCTGGGTGTGAATGGCAGTACACTGTTCTGGTGTCGTTTGAGCTGCAGGCTGGCGACGTCGGCTGGGTGTGAATGGCAGTACACTGTTGTGGTGTCGTTTGAGCTGCAGGCTGGCGACGTCGGCTGGGTGTGAATGGCAGTACACTGTTCTGGTGTCGTTCGAGCTGCAGGCTGGCGACGTCGGTTCGGTGTAAATGGCAGTACACTGTTCTGGTGTCGTTGTTCTGTACAGGCGTCTGTTCTTTTCTGTGACTCTGGCAGAGACCGTAGGTGTAGACTGTACTGTTGAGCTGATGTTTGTGGGTATCTGTGCTTCGAGCAACTTTGCTCCCTTTCTTGTCCGTGTTACTCTTCTGAATTATTTGTGTTCATTGTAATGTACCCTTTCTCATGTTTCTATGTCGCTTTGATCTATTCCTGCTGTCTCTTCGTATTGCTCTATATGGATTGATCCTCAATTGGTGTCTGAACTCTAACGCCTCGACTTTGTCTTCCATATCGGTTTGTGGGCGCAGGAGTATACGAAGGCAAGTTGTACTGTGTGTTTGTGTAGGCTTTGCAGTGTCACACTGCCACCGTGTGCGCCGTGTGCTCTGTCTGTATGTAGCATGCCGACGCCAGTGGTTCTCGTGTCATCTTGCTGTTGTGCGGGGTCACACGTGGGACTTCTCGCCTCACGCCGCCGCCGCTGCTGCTGCTGCTGCTGCTGCTGCTGAACACTGGACGACTGGGGCCGTTTTCATATACTTTTATTTTGTGATTTTGTGCTGTTCTGATTTTAGGTGCGATTTTTCTCACCCAGTGGCGTGCGTTTTTCACCTACTCATTTGTGTTGTTGATTAATTTTTCCTTTCGTATATTGCTCTTTGTTTCCTTAAATTTTTGGCTTATGTCTACGTTGATGCATGTGCGTTTTCTGGAACATTTAGTTTTTGCACTGATTTGGTGTCCTTTGTGAAACGCGTGCCATTTGTGTTTGGCCTGAGCGGACTGGGAGTTCATCACCGATGCTTAGCAAGCTGTTTGCCTGTTCACGCGCTGCCGTTTTGCGCTTGATGCCAGCTCAGTTGCAGGGGATGTATGTCTCACCTCGCTGGCCACCCGTGCTATGCTTCCTGTCAGGAGCTCCGTCTCGGCGCGGCCGCTCAGAGCTGCGTACCTACCGGCTCTGAGCTGCTCCAGCGCCTATCACCTGGTCGCTGACTCCCCGGCCCGCGCTGTTCACAGACAAGCCCAGGAGCTGATGGAGCGTACCTCGCCCGACCAGGCGGCCGCCCTGAAGCAGCCGCTCTCCGACATCAACACCCGCTGGGACGAGCTGCTCAAGGGCATCGTCGAGCGGCAGCAAGAGCTCGACCACGCGCTGCTGCGGCTCGGACAGTTCCAGCACGCGCTGGACGAGCTGCTTGTGTGGATCGGCCGCACCGACAAGACGCTGGACGGCCTGCGGCCCGTGTTCGGTGACCCGCAGGTGATCGAGGTGGAGCTGGCCAAGCTGAAGGTGTCGGTGAACGACATCCAGGCGCACCAGACGTCCGTGGACACACTGAACGACGCCGGCCGGCAGCTGATCGAAACCGACCGCGAGTCGGCCGACGCCAGCACCACCAACCGCAAGCTGCTCCAGCTCAACGAGCGCTGGACCGAGCTGCAGGAGAAGGCCGGCGGAAAGCAGCGCGACCTCGAGGCGGCGCTCAAGGACGCCCAGGGCTTCATGACCGAGATCCATGACCTGCTCTTCTGGCTCAACGACCTGGACGGCGCGCTGACGACCAGCAAGCCGGTGGGCGGTCTGCCCGAGACGGCCAAGGAGCAGCTGGAGCGATTCATGGAGCTCTTCGCTGAGCTGGAGGAGAACCGCTCCAAGGTGGACTCTGTACTGACCCGCGGCGACGCCTACCTCAAGAAGTCCAAGGAGGGCGCCTCCACCAACCTGAAGCACAACCTCAAGACGCTGAAGCAGCGCTGGGACCACGTGATGAACCGCGCCAACGACAAGAAGATCAAGCTGGAGATCGCGCTGAAGGAGGCGACCGAGTTCCAGGAGGCGCTCCAGCAGTTGGTCGACTGGCTGACCAGTGCCGAGGGTGTGCTGACCAACCTGAAGCCGGCCTCGCGCGTCATGGACAACGTTGTCACACAGATCGACGAGCACAAGGACTTCCAGAAGGAGGTCAGTGCGCACCGCGAGTACGTGCTCAACCTGGAGAAGAAGGGCACCCAGCTCAAGTACTTCTCGCAGAAGCAGGACGTGATCCTGATCAAGAACATGCTGTCCTCGGTGCAGCACCGCTGGGAGCGCGTTGTCTCCAAGTCGGCCGAGCGCACGCGCGCGCTCGACCTCGGCTACAAGGAGGCCAAGGAGTTCCACGACTCGTGGTCGGAGCTGTGCGGATGGCTGGAGGAGGCGCTCTTCTCGCTGGAGGAGGCCGAGGCGTCGCTCAGCAACTCGCCCGACAAGATCCGCGCCCTGCTCGACAAGCACAAGGAGTTCCAGCGCGCGCTCGGCGGCAAGCAGTCGGCGTACGACCACGTGATGAAGCTGGGCCGTCTGCTGGTCAAGGAGAAGGCGCCCAAGGAGGAGGAGCCCATCCTGCGCGGGATGATGGACGAGATCAAGGATAAGTGGAACACGTGCTGCAACAAGTCGGTGGAGCGCCAGCGCAAGCTGGAGGAGGCTCTCCTCTTCAGCGGTCAGTTCAAGGAGGCGATCGCGGCGCTGCTGGACTGGCTGAGGAAGGTGGACGCGCAGCTGGACGAGCAGGCGCCGGTGCACGGCGACCTGGACACGGTAACCAACCTGGTGGAGCAGCACCGCACGTTGGAGGAGGAGCTGGCCAGCCGCGCGCAGCAGGTCGAGTCTATCCAGAAGACCGGCGAGGAGCTCATGGAGTCGGCCGACAAGAAGGACGCAGCGCTCATCAAGACCCAGGTGGGTGGGCTGACCGTGCGCGTGCCGAGTTATTGAGGGGTGCTGAGTTCACTGTCAGTGAACCTTAACTCGTGTATGGTGTTCACTCTGGGGTATTGACAAGCGAATGTGTGTTTGGTTCTTGTCATACTGTCTCTTCTTGACTGGTAGCAGCCATTGTCTGTGGGGTGCGTGTTTGCGTTTGCTTACGCGTGACCGTCCTCCCGTCTGCCGCCTCGCCAGGTGACCGAGCTGACCACCACGTGGACGTCTGTGATCCGCGCCTCGGACATCCGTAGCCAGCGTCTACAGCATGCGTTGGCGGACGCCGAGACGCTGCATCGCGACGTACACGGTCTGCTCGAGTACCTGAGCGACACGGAGCAGAAGCTGCGCTTCGTCGGCGCGCTGCCCGCCACCGAGGAGGAGGCGCAGCAGCAGGCCGACGAGCACGCGCGCCTCATGGCCGACCTGCACGAGCGCGAGTCGGACAAGGACGCCACGCTGCGACTGGCCGGTCAGATCCTGGAGAAGGCTCATCCGGACGCCGTGCCGGTCATCAAGCACTGGCAGACCATCATCGAATCTCGCTGGGACGAGGTGAGCAGCTGGGCGCTGCAGCGCCAGCAGCGGCTCGCCGAGCACCTGGCCAGCCTGAAGGACCTGCAGGAGCTGCTGGACGAGCTGCTGCGCTGGGTGCGTCAGCGGGAGACCAAGATGGTTGAGTTGGAGCCGGTGCCGCTGCCGGAGGAGCGGCCCGAGATCGAGATGCTCATCCAGGAGCACCAGGAGTTCATGGAGGACCTGCAGACGCGCCAGACCGACGTCGATGCCGTCTGCAAGCCCAAGCACAAGGGCCTGCGCAAGGGATCGCGCGCTAAGAGGTGAGTGAGCGGTGAGTGGCGGTTTCGAGCCGATCTCCGGCGCCGCATGTTTGTGTGTTTTGTTTGTGTTTTCACCGATGCACGCAGTGACTCGATGACTGGGTGTTAAGCTAGGCAGCTGGTGTCAGCATGCAAGCCACTCGGCTGAGTGTGACTAAGACGTGCCGCACGTTGTATGTGTGTGTGTGTGTGTGTGCAGCCCGTGTGTGCGCGCGCGGCGGCATGTGTTTCAGTTTGCCCCGTTCTGGCCTTTTCAGTCCGTCGCCGATTCGGCCCCTGCAGAATATCGCGAGACGCCTCAGGTGCCTAATGAGTGTAGTGTGATTCTAACCCAGCAGAGCTGCAGTGTAGCACTCGACTCTAACTCGGCAGACTGCACTCTAGCTGATCTCTGGCTCGGCACACAGCCGGGTCGGGTCTTGTAGTTTAACGCGGTGTAGCTGGTTGTCGCACGCGTCTCTCGTCGCTCGCCTCTCGTCTCGCCTCTCGTCTCTCGTCTCTAGTTTCTGTTCTCTCGTCTCTCGCCTCTCTCGTCTGTCTATCAGGCGAGCTCTGCGCCTACAGTATTGGTGTTTCTGCGTTTCTGTCTCGCCTTACCAGCCTCCCGTTCCGTACAGACCTCTGGGTACCACTGCACCAACCCGATCAGCCTGACTCCTCCTGGCATGATCCTGTGAGTCCTATCTAGTTTTGTGTCCGGTTACTCCTGGTTTTGTTCAGTTGCCTTTGTTTCCTATCATCCGAATTTGTTTCATTATATTTATTTTCCGCTCAGTGATTTTCTAAAGTGGCTTAGTTCTGTCTTAGTTAGATTTAATTAAATGTACTATTTGTCTCTTTTCCCAATTTTCTCCCTCCCTCACTGCAAGTCGCTGCACTGTTTTAGCCGAAACCAGTAGAGCTATGCAAAACTTTTCTTTTAATAGTGCTAACCCTTTTAAAATGTGTGTCGTCTGAAAGTGTTGTATTATCACGTTCAGCACTTTTCATAAAAAGCTAGAAATTGACATTAATATAGCCTTGCCTTGTATAACTTTGCCTTGCCTTGTACCATTAACTGCCGTTTATAGCTTTGATTCATTATTTGTATATGCGTTGTAGTGGTTCGAGTGCAAGGGCCATTTGCCTTATTCTTCAAGCATATTTGTTTGCATACATGTACTTGTCTTTGCACGTTGTCTTATTTGTGTGTCTCGCAGTTGGTCGTCATGGGCCGGCTGCACCGTGCCGATTTGGTTACATTAGAGCTGCTCGCTTGTCCAGTAGAAGGCATGCCTGTGATGTTACGTCCGTTAGTTGAGTAGGTGCCGGTGTTGTGCCGCGTCCCGGCCCGTTACTGAACGTCGCCCCGTCGCCCGTGTTACAGCCAGTTCAGTCCGGACCGCGAGGGATCTCCCAGCAAGAAGAGGTGAGTGACGTGGAGCCGCGCGGCCGCAGTCAGTCGGCTCTGCCCTCTCTGACCTTGGGGCGGCGGTGGTGACGGTGGTGGTGGGTTGCTGCTCGCACGGTGATGGGTCTCCTCTTGCTCCGCTTCTCTCCGTCCGTCCGTCGGTCGGTCTGTCTGTCTGTCGCTTCCCGCCGGTGTGCGCGGTACATACGGTAGCACACGGCACAGCTGCCCCAGCTGGCGGCGGTGAGGCGGCCCGGTCACCCCTCCTGTCGTGACCGGGTCGGGGGCGCTGCTGGGCCGAGCGGTAAGTCGCATGTCGCTCCTGTGGAGGCCATTCTAACACGACCCGGGCCCGCCGCCGGCGTCCAGTGCTGCTTACCGCTAACCTCCGTGTACTATAGAACAGCGCGGTGTCCACTCAGACGATACAGCCGCAGAGACCAACTGAGGTTCGGGACGAGACCTGGCTAACACCCGGGCCAGAGCTGGGTGCTGGCCAACACCCGGACCAGAGCTGGGTGCTGGCCAACACCCGGGCCAGAGCTGGGTGCTGGCCAACACCCGGACCAGAGCTGGGTGCTGGCCAACACCCGGACCAGAGCTGGGTGCTGGCCAACACCCGGACCAGAGCTGGGTGGGCTATACATCGCTACTAATACGGGGCTTAGCCAGTGGTCTATATAAACATTCCGCTATGGGCGCCAGGCCTTTCTCGGAAACTCTTTCGAAGCTGTTAATACCAGTTAATACCAGTCAGCAAGACGGGCTTTGGCTTTCCTGGTGACGAGAGAAAACCGGGTGCCAGCGGCGCCCGCTCCTATCGAACTAAACACACAAACTCTGAACATAACCGGGTGCCAGCGGCGCCCGCTCCTATCGAACTAAACACGCCAGCTCTGAACAAAACTGGCGCCTTCCTCTATCGAACTAAACACGCCAACTCTGAACATAAACGGGTGCCAGCGGCGCCCGCTCCTATCGAACTAAACACACTGAACAAAACTGGCGCCTTCCTCTATCGAACTAAACACACAAACTCTGAACAAAGCTAGCTAACATCTAACGGTCAACGGGTGATTCATACTTAACGTATTACAAGCATTTATGTTTAATTTTACTGTTTTTGTAGCTTATAATCATTTGACATTGTCGTATATTTCGAGCCGAATTAATACAGTTGAATTAAGTGATTTTAGTTACATAATCTTAAACCATTGCTTTAATTGAGTTGAGTGCATTTTGCATCCAGTCGATCAAACAATTACTGCAGAGAGAGTGGTTTGCTGCAGCTAATTCCGCCTGCATGAGGTCCGGCCGTTTGCCGCCTCCGCACGCTGTAGTTTTCGATCACTGCTTCCTGCCTGGATCGTCACACACTAGATAGTCCGTATCGGTCGGTCTGTAGTCTGCCCTCCACCAGCCGCTGACCAGCACCACGCCCCCTCTCCGTCTCTCCGTCTGTCTCAGCAGTCAGGGCAGTCCGGAGCGGGAGATTTCGCCGACCCGCGACTATGCCAAGCCTTGGCTGACCAACGCCAGGTACTAGTTAGCGGTGCTCGCTCGCCGACAGTAGCGACCCTGGCGGCCGCGTGGCGAACTGAGACAGGTTCGGTGGCGCCGAGCGATTCTATGCCAGCGGCGAATTGAAACGAAGTTAAAATCTACAGTGCCGTTTGCAGAGGGCTGTTCAATACTTAGCTGTCATGCCTGAGAGGTCATGGAGTATCGTGTATTGTGGTTGTAAAAGCTCAGCGCCTGAATCAGAATCGCTCGCCGCTGAAGGACCCTCGTTTTTAGACCAAAGTAAACTTTAGGATATCACGCGAGAGTAAGCTTGCACCTAGAAGTAGCTTCTCTTTCCTTCTTTGACCCGCTCCCATACGGCCACGTTTTCTATGTTGCTTTGTGTTGTCATCGCGAGCAGTTATTTTATATGTAGCCATCATTTTCTCCCGTTATTCTGAACGCATTGTCAGTTGAAGAGCTCGCGCATCAGTGGATAGTGAGAGGAGATTGGTTATCGTTCAGTTGGTTTGCGCTGCATTGCTGGCCTTAGCATGTCTGGCCGCCGGGCTGGCTGCCTGGGCCGGAGAGCCTGGCAGGGGAGGGGAGGGAGAGGGAGGGTTGTCTGTCTGCCTGTCTGCACCCCCGGACCACTGCACGTCGGCCGCCCCTGCTGACGCATGCGCCCTGTGCCTGTTCCCCGCGCGGCGTCGCTGTGTGCAGAGGCAGTCCAGAGCGTTCCGCTGATAACCCGTGGCCACGCATCGGACCCGTGCTCCACGAGGGATCGCCGGCGCCCGGCGGACGCAAGTCCAGGTAGGTGGCGTGACCTGACCTGACCTCACCTGGTCGGTGGTCCCCCGCCGCCGCCGCCGGGGGCGGTAGGTAGCCAGTAGAGGGTAACATACCTCGGCTGTGTCGAGAGAGGAGTGGTGCGAAGAGGCGACTCGGAATGACTTTGTTGGTACCAGCGGGTAAGATGGGAGCTACGTGTTGGGAGACGGAAAATAATGGATGCCTTACAGGAGAGTCATTCACTCGGATTGTGTCCACTTCTGCTGTGTGCATGCTGAAACCAGTCGAATGTGGGCTGTATCGTTATATCGTCATATGTTGGTCGTCCGTCTGCTCGTGTAAGGGCTTACCGTCATGTCTTCGTGTATATGTTATATGTTCGTCTCCAGCTACAGTCGCAAATTGGCATTTCTGTAAACTGATTGCATATCTCATGTGTCACTGATATAGCTTTCTAGATCTTTGGAACCAAGCGCCCCATTTCTTTTTATATTTTGCTCTTGGACCTAACTCACCGATCCGCAACTTGCATATGAGCCGTTAAGTTCAACTATGTTCATTATGTGTTCATATCAATGTCGCCCAGTGTTCGCTAACACCGTGTCCATCCCGCGGTGTCACTCCGTGTAGCCGCGGCCTGAGCGAGCCGCGGCCGGACCCTCTGTGTTCCCCGTGTCTGACTCCGTGTGCCCTCTCCCTCTGTGCAGCCGCGGCCTGAGCGAGCCGCGGCCGGGCCCTCTGTGTTCCCCGTGTCTGACTCCGTGTGCCCTCTCCCTCTGTGCAGCCGCGGCCTGAGCGAGCCGCGGCCGGGCCCTCTGTGTTCCCCGTGTCTGACTCCGTGTGTGCCCTCTCCCTCCGTGTAGCCGCGGCCTGAGCGAGCCGCGGCCGGGCCCTCTGTGTTCCCCGTGTCTGACTCCGTGTGCCCTCTCCCTCTGTGCAGCCGCGGCCTGAGCGAGCCGCGGCCGGGCCCTCTGTGTTCCCCGTGTCTGACTCCGTGTGCCCTCTCCCTCCGTGTAGCCGCGGCCTGAGCGAGCCGGTGCTGAAGACGCCGCAGCAGCGTGAGCTCTGGGACGCCTGGCGCAACACCTGGCTCATGGCCTGGGAACGCCAGCGACGCCTCCAGGACAAGTTCAACTACAGTCAGGAGATGGAGAAACTGCAGGACTTTGACTTCGAGGAGTGGCGCAAGAGGGTGCGTAGTCGTAGGTCCGCGGCCTGGCCGTGCCTGGGTTACCGCTGTCCTCTGGTCGCGGACGTGGTGAACGTTAGGGATATATCGAATGCATGATCGGTATCCAGTATTAATAGTTGCGACGGTATAATGTGACATCGTTATTGTTAATCAGATTTATGTATTTGATCAATTATCACGGTTTGTTGCGGCAATTGCTTGGTTTGTATTTTTTTTATTCGTTTCCAATTGGAGTGATTTTCAATGATGTTGTTTAGTACACACCTCCGCTCCGGTGGTATGTAGTGATGGCGTGTCGCTGTGTTTCTGACGTCCGACATGTCCATCCACCTGCAGTTCATGAAGTACGCCAACGTGAAGAAGATGCGCATCACTGACCTGTTCCGCCGCATGGACGCCGACAACGACACCTTCCTCGACAAGGACGAGTTCATTGAAGGAATGACCAAGACCCGTACGTAGCGGTCTCTCCTGCATACTCTCCGTGCCGCTTTTCTGGCGGGTGCTGCTCGTTAAATCCAGAGGCCTCGACCTGACACTAGTGTCTTGCTGTTAAATCCAGAGGCCTCGACCTGCCGCTGGTATCTTGCTGTTAAATCCACAGGCCTCGACCTGTCTTGCTGAATGTTTATACCTATATACGTAAAGTACAAAATGGGCGCCGTGTGACCATAAGAGTCTGTGCACCTAAAAACCCCAATCATCATCATCGTGAAGTATAAAGTGCGTGACGCGGCATTGGTCTAGCGGTGGTGTTATCTCGTGTGGTTTGATGGATCCCATCAGCTGGCCCTCTGCTCTGCCGCCCCGCTCTGACCGCGCCTTCCCCTGCCGCGCAGACTTCCCGACCACGACTATGGAGCTGCAGTTCGCCGCTAACTGTATCGACAAGAACCAGGACGGTCTGATCGACTACAACGAGTTCATGGCGGCGCTGCGGCCCGACTGGGACCAGAACCGGCCGCTCACCGATGGCGAGAAGATAGACGACGAGGTGAAGAAGATCTGCGCCACCTGCGCCTGTCGCACCAAGTTCAAGGTCTTCCAAGTCGGCGAGGGCAAGTACCGGGTAAGTGGCGGGCTGGTGCTGGCCAATGGCCATTGCGCCAGGGGTGTTTGGTTGTTTGAGCAGTTGGGCTGCGACAATGGTCGGGTTTGGTTGAGAATGGAGCGGCCGATTGCACGGTTTGAGGGGTGAGCAGAATCTGCGACACGATACTACTCAATGGGGTTACTTCTGCTGAATGGGTACCACTTAAACTAGCAGAAGTTTCGTACAAGTTTTCGTCATAATATGGAAGTTTTACGCGAAAGACGGTCTCGTGTTGGAGCGAATTCTGTTTCAGAATTTTCGTTTGGAAGTGATTTGTTTCGTTGGCTGTGTCGCCTGTGGCCTCTGTCTGACTGTCGTCTCCGGCGGTGTCCCGCAGTTCGGAGACAGCCAGAAGCTGCGTCTGGTCCGTATTCTGCGCTCCACCGTCATGGTGCGCGTCGGCGGCGGCTGGGAAGCGCTCGACGAGTTCCTGGTCAAGAACGACCCGTGCCGAGGTGAGTCCAGCGGACCGGGCCTTCAGTTGAGCCGCCGTGGACTGGTGGAGATCCGCTCGCCGGAGACTATGGGCAGAGGTGTTCTCAGACATTAACGATTGGTGTACTAATACCACATGTGAGGATGTACGGCCACTGTATCGTTACTAACGCGCCGCTGATTAACTGTGTAGGCTGACTGAGCTGTGTGTGCTAATCTAGCCGGGCCGAGCCCGTTAACCCAGCTCACCGCGCCACGTGTTGCCTGTGTGCACGATATTAACACGGCTGACTTACTACAGTCAGCCTCGTCGCCATCCGCAAAGCAGGTCAGAAACTCTTAACATCTGGCAGTCTGCCGGTAGTGCGCGCGCGCTTTGTACATGCCCTGACTGCCTGACGCCGCTGCCCGCGCTCGACTAACATGACCTGTGCTGCCCCGCCCTCCCCAACCCCCCGCCTCCCTCCCACCCGCCCGCTCCTGCTCCGCCGCTCTGCCCGCTCCTCCGCCGCTCTGCCCGCTCCTCCGCCGCTCTGCCTGCCCGCTGCTGCGCCGCCTAAAGTTCACGTTCTGTTTTCCAAAGAGGTTTGTGTGTCACGCCAGCTGCTAGTCAAGGAACAACACGAGCGAGGATGCCCGATGAACGAGCAGCGTAAGCTACTAACCCGCCGCGGCGCTCGCGCTCTGCCTGCTCTGCTCTCACATGCGGTGTGCCTGTGGTTCGGGGTCTCACAGGGAATACACAGACACACAGGCGGAGCCGATGGCACTGCGAGGCGGCCGGCTGCACGCGCGACCGCTGACGCGCCCTGTAGCTGTAGCTGTAGACTGCGCATGCTCCGTGACCCACACGCACTGGTACACCGCCTGCTGTGTTACAGACTGGCCTCGGTACAGACTACAGACTGCTGTGGTACGGGACGGTTTGGTGGCATGGGTGCCGAGGTACTCACGCGGACCGGGGACATTGCTGACGCTCGCTCTCGCATGTCGTCGCTTGCTGTGGGGGTTGCCGCACTCTCTCTCTCTCTCTCACCTCGGAGAGAGCTGGCCGGGAGTTGTGACTGGTTTCAGGCGAGGTCGCTCTCTGACCGGTGTACCTGTGCTGCTGTCGCCACTGTCACCACTACAGGGGGGGGGGGGGGCTCTTCTGTGTCACTGTCGCCACGGTCGTCAGCAGTGAAGCGTGACACAACACTGTGACATTGTCGGCACCTCACTGGACATCGTCCTTTCTAAGTGGCGCCGGATGGTGGCTATTGGTGGTTTACCAACAGTTTGTTCAGATCAATGCATTAAATGAAAAATATCCGACTTACGGACGTCAGTTATTCAGTTATGAAGGGGATGATTGCAGACAACTCGCCGATTAGACACGTTCCTTTTGCACCGGTTATTTATCGATGTTGTTTCGCACTCCTTTGCCGTTTTATTTGTTGGTTTGCGCACGGTTTTATTAGTTGTACTATATGCACGCCTTGTTTTGATTGTGTTATTGTGTTTTGCGGGTTATTTTGCAGCACGGTTTTGCTGAGTTGTGTGTTTCCGCCGTGAGGGTGGTGTTTTGTTTGGTTGTGCGGCTGCAGCCAGCGGCGTCCGTCCTGCGCCCTCCGCCCCGCCCTCACCCTGCCATCCGGCCCCCCGCCCCCTCTCTGCCGCACAGCCAAGGGACGTACCAACGTGGAGCTGCGCGAACAGTTCGTGCTGGCGCCGGGCGTCTCGCAGAGCATGACGCCGTTCAAGAGCAAGAAGTCGTCCGTCGACAGCCGGTCCGGCTCTGTGCCGACCACAGGAGTCGTCACCAAGGTTAGTTGGCACGGCTGAGCCGGTCGTCACCGCAGCTGCTGTTTTTCTCTGTTATGTCTGATGTGCTGTACGGTTGGTTCAGTTGATCTGGTCAGTGTGTGATGTCTGCTGTGCTGTCAGTGTTGGCCGGCACTGACCTCTGCTCTCTGCCGGCCGTCCTGCCCAGGTCCGCGAGAAGACGGGTCGCAGCACCCCTCTGGGCCGCTCCTCTGTGTCGAGTGCTGTTGGTTCCGTTGATCTGGTCAGTGTGTGATGTCTGCTGTGCTGTCAGTGTTGACCGGGACTGACCTCTGCTCTTTGCCCCCTCCTGCCCAGGTCCGCGAGAAGACGGGTCGCAGCACCCCTCTGGGCCGCTCCTCTGTGTCGAGTGCGGCCGGTGAACGTCGCAGCTCGGTGGAGAGCGGCCAGCGCCACCTGAGGAAGGCCAGCACGCCGGTGCGCAGCGCCAGCTCGCAGGGAGGCAGTAAGCCGCCGAGCCGCGCCGGCTCCGAGCTCAGCATCGACTCTACCGACGGCCGCCCCCACCGCAGCGGCAGCACGCCCTCAGGCCGACTCTCCACCGGACGCAAGGTACGACGCCGGGCGGACACCGCGCCGTCAGGGCCGTCAGGGGCGACACGGCGGAACGGGACACATAGGAGGAGGCGGGAGGGAATTGGAGGACAGTGTGGAACAAGAGGGTATGGGAGAAGGCAGGAGTGATTCAGTATGGCGGGAGAAGGTGGTTTGGAGCAGGAGGAGTGGGATATGACATAATTGAATGGGATAGGGTAGAGCGGGGCGGGATAAGACGGAGAAGGACAGGCCAAGATGGCAATGTACGCAGTACGCACCACTCGTTTAACATTGATCAGTGTGTGGGTTGTCTGCCGTGCTGGTGTGTGACACTGCCCCCTCCCTCCCCCGTCCACAGTCGTCCACGCCGACAGGCAAGACTTCGTCCCCCGCTGCGAACGGCTCGGCCAACGGTAAAACCTACAGGTGAGTGACGTGCGACATGGTCTCCAGTCCTGGCCGGACGTCTGACCTGGTGACGTGCGATATGGTCTCCAGTCCTGGCCGGGCTTCTGACCTGGATTCCTGCACCAGTCCGACACCCCTGTGTCTGTACAGATTGAACTGGTCACCAGTTCTGGTCACCTGCCATATCACCTCACCCTCACCTCACCTCACTCACCTCACTGGGCATCCCGTCCCCGGCTCTGACTCAAACTAAGCAGCGTCAGTTCGACACGGTTCAGTCGAAACTTGGTGTCCGACCGATCGCTGTTATCGGCTGAGGGTAACTGACCCCGACTCGGCCCGTAACCTGCTGACCCTGCATGACCTGGCGTGACCTGTTAACCAGCGATGGCGCGGTGGGCCGCCCCCGCCCCCGCCCCTGCCGCCGTCTCGGCGATCTGCACCCGCCGCTGCTCAAGGCAGCCTCCTCGCCGACGCTGGCACCTATCGACGAGGGCGGAAGCTGCAGTTGGCGGTCCGGCCGCCAGGGTGTCGGCGCTCTGGCGGCCACTGCTCCGGCCGGCCTGGCTGCCGCTCTGAGGTATCTGGCAGTGATGCCAGGTAGTTCAGACTAATCCGCTGCTGTGAGACGGCCGCCAGTATCAGCTGCCTAGACGCCAGTCTCTGCCTTCTATTCCATTGCTAACCTGAAGAGCTAACTAATGTAGCTCGTCTAGCCTGTCCGTACCCAGCATTTCGCTAACTAACTATGGGCCTGTTCCCGTGGCGCCTCTAACCTCCTCCAAGTTGCTCCAACTTGCAACTGTCCTATCCTATTACACAGACAGTTGCAAGTTGGGCAAACTTGGAGGAGGTTAGAGGCGCCACTGGAACAGGCCCTGTGTCGACCTAGCACTGCTTAGGCGTATGTAGTTCACTCTCTCTTTAACAACACCCTCAGTTTAGCATCTCCTCCCGATAGGCTCTAACAGTGACTAATAATTGTGTTCTAGGTTCCGGCGGCCTGCATCTGTCTCATCTTTCGCGTCCGGAGTGCCGTCTCCAAGGTACTAACACCAGCTCCGTACTATTATAGGTCCCGTTACCGATATCAGTTAGCGTCCGCACTGTCACCTGGTGGCGGGAGCACCAACTAACCGCGCGCTCCACCTGTATATATATACGACCCGTGGCCTTCAATGCCGTCCGACTCTGTCGTCTTTCGTACCGGTGGCGGGTGTTGGATAGCGCGCCGCTGTATAAAACGACAAGGTGACGCGCCGCACTCCACCACTGTACATAGCGGGAGCGGTAACTATAAACTGGCCTGAATCTGGCCACCTGTCGACTAACTCACTTGTCTCTCTGTCCCGGCGGTGACGGGTGTCTGCCTCTGTCCTGTCTCTGTCTCTGCCTTTGCCTGTGCGGGCCCGCCTGTCTATAGCCGCCCTGTCTCTGCCGTCTGCCGTAGGAGCCGCATCCCGGTGATGGTTCGCTCGGGAACCGCCGACGATATCGAGCTCTCCGACGCAAGGTAACCAGACTGCTGGTTCTGTAGCCAACTGCAGCCCATGCCGTCTGTGTGTGCTGTGGTTACTCCCTCGAATCTGGCCGAGGTCAGCTGACGGCTGCTGGCCGTCGTGGTCTTCAGATATTAGACCGGTGCAGTCTACCTGCACCACTGTAGTATATACGATATCTCCGGGCCTGGCTGTTCTTTTGGCGTGGCTGTGTGTATCAGCTGCTGCATACTTATCACCCAGCTGCCTATCTATACATCTGGCTTATGAACGGTACCTCTAGTGAGCAGTGTATCTGCTGTCCGACTAGCTACATTTCTGTCTGACTAACTGTATATCTGCCCAACTAACTGTATATCTGCCCAACTAACTGTATATCCGCCCGGCTAACTGTATATCTGCCTGCTTGCCACCTGGCTGACTAACCAGCCCGCATCTGCCCGTGGTCACCTGCATGCTCCCCGGTCTGTCTCCGTGTGTATGCGTGGCTGCGCGACTGACTGCTATACTGTGCTCTGCGGCCGACCCAGGCGGGCGCGGATGCCCCTCGGCCGTCGCGCCGCCAGCCGCGGTGGCTCGACGCACAGCATCCCGGACCAGCTGACTAACTGGCGGGACACCACCCCCAGGTACTAACAGCTGCACATAACACGTCCGGTGTACCCGAGTGGTAACATCACACACCGACCCGGCCGTCACCAGGCGAGCCGACCACGCCGCCCCCCCCCCCCCCCTGAAAACAGGGGAACATAACCCCGTCCGCTACCCCCCCCCCCCCCCCGCCCCTCCCTGAACGCACGGGGTACATTGACCCTCACCGAATGCACTGGGGAACGTGGTACTTCTGCCGTCTTCTCTCTACTAACGAACTCTGTTCGATTGAACCAGCCGGTATACCCCGCCCACCCCGCCATATCCGAAGCTATACTCCGCCCAGAACCCGCTCCCGGTTCGGTTCGCGGTGTGATGCGAACCCGAGTCCATTTGATGCCCCGCTGTCTTATAGTCTGCAACCCAGCAGGTATATGTATTATGTATATTATGTGTAAAATATACTCAGCAGCTGTTTATGTTGTCTGCTACATACTCGAATATTTCTTGGTAGTAGTAGCTCTGCATGTATTTTGATATTGACGTCATAACTACGCATTGACTATACTCATCTTGACTGGTAGTTCCCCAGGGACTGCCTCCCTGATTAACCTCGCTAACGACCTGTACTGCTGTAGCGGAGGACTGCCTCCCTGATTAACCTCGCTAACGACCTGTACTGCTGTGACGGAGGACTGCCTCCCTGATTAACCTCGCTAACGACCTGTACTGCTGTAGCGGAGGACTGCCTCCCTGACTAACCTCGCTAACGACCTGTACTGCTGTAGCGGAGGACTGCCTCCCTGACTAACCTCGCTAACGACCTGTACTGCTGTAGCGGAGGACTGCCTCCCTGACTAACCTCGCTAACGACCTGTACTGCTGTAGCGGAGGACTGCCTCCCTGACTAACCTCGCTAACGACCTGTACTGCTGTAGCGGAGGACTGCCTCCCTGATTAACCTCGCTAACGACCTGTACTGCTGTAGCGGAGGACTGCCTCCCTGATTAACCTCGCTAACGACCTGTACTGCTGTAGCGGAGGACTGCCTCCCTGATTAACCTCGCTAACGACCTGTACTGCTGTAGCGGAGGACTGCCTCCCTGATTAACCTCGCTAACGACCTGTACTGCTGTAGCGGAGGACTGCCTCCCTGATTAACCTCGCTAACGACCTGTACTGCTGTAGCGGAGGACTGCCTCCCTGATTAACCTCGCTAACGACCTGTACTGCTGTAGCGGAGGACTGCCTCCCTGATTAACCTCGCTAACGACCTGTACTGCTGTAGCGGAGGACTGCCTCCCTGATTAACCTCGCTAACGACCTGTACTGCTGTAGCGGAGGACTGCCTCCCTGATTAACCTCGCTAACGACCTGTACTGCTGTAGCGGAGGACTGCCTCCCTGATTAACCTCGCTAACGACCTGTACTGCTGTAGCGGAGGACTGCCTCCCTGATTAACCTCGCTAACGACCTGTACTGCTGTAGCGGAGGACTGCCTCCCTGATTAACCTCGCTAACGACCTGTACTGCTGTAGCGGAGGACTGCCTCCCTGATTAACCTCGCTAACGACCTGTACTGCTGTAGCGGAGGACTGCCTCCCTGATTAACCTCGCTAACGACCTGTACTGCTGTAGCGGAGGACTGCCTCCCTGATTAACCTCGCTAACGACCTGTACTGCTGTAGCGGAGGACTGCCTCCCTGATTAACCTCGCTAACGACCTGTACTGCTGTAACGGAGGACTGCCTCCCTGATTAACCTCGCTAACGACCTGTACTGCTGTAGCGGAGGACTGCCTCCCTGATTAACCTCGCTAACGACCTGTACTGCTGTAACGGAGGACTGCCTCCCTGATTAACCTCGCTAACGACCTGTACTGCTGTAACGGAGGACTGCCTCCCTGATTAACCTCGCTAACGACCTGTACTGCTGTAGCGGAGGACTGCCTCCCTGATTAACCTCGCTAACGACCTGTACTGCTGTAGCGGAGGACTGCCTCCCTGATTAACCTCGCTAACGACCTGTACTGCTGTAGCGGAGGACTGCCTCCCTGATTAACCTCGCTAACGACCTGTACTGCTGTAGCGGAGGACTGCCTCCCTGATTAACCTCGCTAACGACCTGTACTGCTGTAACGGAGGACTGCCTCCCTGATTAACCTCGCTAACGACCTGTACTGCTGTAGCGGAGGACTGCCTCCCTGATTAACCTCGCTAACGACCTGTACTGCTGTAGCGGAGGACTGCCTCCCTGATTAACCTCGCTAACGACCTGTACTGCTGTAGCGGAGGACTGCCTCCCTGATTAACCTCGCTAACGACCTGTACTGCTGTAGCGGAGGACTGCCTCCCTGATTAACCTCGCTAACGACCTGTACTGCTGTAACGGAGGACTGCCTCCCTGATTAACCTCGCTAACGACCTGTACTGCTGTAGCGGAGGACTGCCTCCCTGATTAACCTCGCTAACGACCTGTACTGCTGTAACGGAGGACTGCCTCCCTGATTAACCTCGCTAACGACCTGTACTGCTGTAGCGGAGGACTGCCTCCCTGATTAACCTCGCTAACGACCTGTACTGCTGTAGCGGAGGACTGCCTCCCTGATTAACCTCGCTAACGACCTGTACTGCTGTAGCGGAGGACTGCCTCCCTGATTAACCTCGCTAACGACCTGTACTGCTGTAGCGGAGGACTGCCTCCCTGATTAACCTCGCTAACGACCTGTACTGCTGTAGCGGAGGACTGCC